>LOJH01001543.1:0-26187 GCA_001685095.1 Ellobius talpinus
ATTTGTGTGTTGTTATTTCGGGGTATAAGCTAGCCGTATGGGAGCCAGGCAGGATGAAAAGCAGACCTGCTCTCCCCTATCACTACACACATACCCACACATGTACACAAATACATATAATTTAAAACAATGAAATTAAATGTAAAAAGATAAAAGCAAGCAAGATCTGACAGTCAAAACAGAGAGGTCTGGGTGGGAGGATGAGTGACTGCGGGTATGGGTTGGGGCACATCCATTGTACAACCAAGGCTGAGGGTGGTAGGGTCAGGAGTGTGCCGTGGTTATGGAGGAATTACAGAGAGGAGTCCTGACCAGTACATACTGAGGGAGACACGGAGGGCTGGAGAAGAAACTGAAGTTGTTTCTTTGGTGTTCAGGCTTATCTGTGGTGTTCAGAATGGAGCCAGAAGCCTCAAGCAGGCTAAGCCCACACTTTGCAACTGAGCCTGCCCCCCAACATTAGCCAGCTCAGCAGCTAGCAGCCTTCAGGACACCATCAAGATACAGGCCCAGGAGAGGGCCCAGGAAAGGCAGAGGGCCCATATAGACAGGCAGATAACCCCATGGAAGTTTTCTTCACAATGGGCATGTGGAGGTTTGAAAATAAAACATAGAGGTCCATGCACTGATTAAAAAAAAAAAAACAAGAAATGGTAGAAGAATCTGGAGAGAAACGAGAAAAGGGCAGGGGAGGGAGATTTGGAACCAGATTTCTGCCATCATCACTGGAGTCAGAACTCAACATGTGGGGCCTGCAGTTAGATGGAAGACCATGGAGGAGGGGAGTTTGGAGGTTGGCACAGCCCCAAAGAGACTCCAGGAGAAGAGTATGGAAGATATCCCACACCAGCTAGTGAGGCCGGGGCTCCACTTGAAGGGCAGTGTTTTGAAACAAGTTTCTGTTGAGACAAGATAACCGGATGTGCGGCCAAGATCCAGGGTCCCAGGAACTTTGCTGGTGGCGGGCAATAGAGATCAGAGGCCCCACAGAGGAACTGGAGGGTGAAAAGATGGGTCAGCTGGGGTTCAGAAAGTCTTGGGATCAGAGCAAACAGGAGGTGGGGGTAACCTTGATAAGGGCTGTAGACAGTCCCAGGGTTGGAACAAGTGACAGAAAAGGCCAGGCTTCTTTGACTCCAGTGCACATCACGTGGACACACTCGGTCACACATGCACATGACAGACACAGCTCTCCCTTCAGGATCATTTCCGTTTCATAGAGGAGGAAACTGAAGCCTTGCAGGCCATGAGGAGGTCTGGCGTTGCAGTCCCCTCCCTCAGGTCCCATGGCCTCACTTGCACCTGCTGGCCTTGCCTAATCGTGGCCTAACAGAGCTCAGCCTGATCCGGGAGCTGATTAGGGGTATTGTTCGGGAACAAGGCAGGCATTTCATTTCCTCTCTTCTGTGGGTGCTGCCTGCCCTCTGCAGCCTGCATCAGCCACAGCCCCTTGCCTGGGCGTTGGATATTAAACTGCCAGTGGCTGCTGGAAATCTGCCTGTAAGAACATTTCCTTTCACAACCAGACTGAGTGGCCTGGGGCCTTCCCTGCCCCCATATGTCACCATGTGTCTAGATGTGCAGAGCTGTTGTTAGGTCTGAATGCAGCTCTCTGCCAGCATCAGGAGGTCTCAACACAGGCAAGACCTTCAGGAACCCAGGAGTCCCAGGCCCCAAGCCCCTTCCCTCTTGCTGGTAAGGTTACAAGAGGCATTAGGAGCAAAGCCCACTGGATGGAATGCTTACCTGAACAATCAGGAAGGACCCTGAAAAGAGTTCCTTCCTCCATAAAGTGCAGGGAAAGACTGTCCCTCCTTCCACTCAACCTGGTCTTACCTGCTTTAACACACCTGCCATGGAAGCCACCTCGAAGCCATGGGGATAATGTGTCTGAGGCCAGTCTGTGTGCCCAGGCCAGGCTCTGAAAAGGGAAGAGGCTGCTAAGGCTCTGGGTCTGGATGGTCAGAGTTCCCTGTGATTCAAAACAAGACTGAGTCCTCATCGATTGTTCTGGTTTCACTGGGGGGAGGGGGCATAGTGACATGCCCTCAGGGTCTCCATCTACACGTGCTGAAAACAATCTGTGTGTGATGTCCCCTCTCAATACAAGTCCCTGAACCTCTCAAGGTCATGGT
Organism: Ellobius talpinus; assembly: GCA_001685095.1. Taxonomy (NCBI): domain Eukaryota; kingdom Metazoa; phylum Chordata; class Mammalia; order Rodentia; family Cricetidae; genus Ellobius; species Ellobius talpinus. The sequence continues at coordinate 2,136 of LOJH01001543.1, forward strand.
GGCAGGAGACTATGTGTCTGCCTATCTACAGTGAGTAGATGATAGACAGACAGACAGAGAGACAGGTGATAGCTAATGGCCAGGTTGATAGGTATGTAAGTAGACAATGGATTTTTTTTAGTTTGTCAAAACAGGGTTTCTGTGTGTATCCCTGACTGTTCTGGAACTCATTTTGTAAATCAGACCGGCTGGCCTAGAACTCATAGAGATCCACCTGCCTCTGCCTTCTGAGTGCTGGAATTAAAGGTGTGCACCACCACGCTGGGCTAGACAATGGATTTTGTGGGTAGATGATGAAGAGATAGTAGGTATCAGATGATAGGGTACATAAATAGATGATAAATCTATGGATAGATGGATGGATTCCCTTTAGGGAGGCCCACAACTCTTCATCACTAAGGGGCTCTACAAGCCCTTCCCAAAACAGTGTCCAGAAGGGCCATACTGAACAGTTAGTGGTTACAAGAAAATTCCTGGCAGAAGCTAGCATTCCCATCTGTCCCTACCTGGCAGGTAGGACCCATGTAGGTGTTTTGGGGGCCGAGGCTTCAGAAGCTGGTCAAGGAGAATGAAGAGGCACAGGTAGGGAAGGAGCAGGGAGAGGCTGAGGCCTAAGTCTAGGCAGAGCTTTGCCTGAAGCCATATGGGACTCCCAAAAGACCTGTCTTCCATGGCCTTAGCTCCCACTATGTCATGGTCCCGGGCTTGACTGGTCACATGAAGATAGTCCACATTGGAAGAGATATCCAAAGAGGGCTCTTGTCAGAGCCATCCCTGTTCTGGCTGCTGTCTGTGCTCTGGATACCTCGCCCACAGCTCATAGCAACTCAGTCCAGCTCTGGGCCATGCATGCGCAGTGACGTCATCTGATCTCAGGCTATGGTGGTCAGTTGCTGGCCCTGAAAAGGCAGCATCAATCTTCCTCTAATTAAATACCAAGCTCTCCAGACCTCTAAGCTTTGCAAGAGGGCTAATAAGTGAATGACCTGCCTCAGTGCCCCATGAGGGTGGGTCTCAGTGACATCAGCAGCAATTAGGTCACAGTGGGAGCTGCGCAGGCCCAAACATGAAGCAGATTCACTGGGAGTGGGAGGCCAGAGGGTCCAAAGCCTGTGCCCGGCCTCCCTGCCTCCACCTGCTTCAGCCCACACTTGCTTCACAGCTGCAAACTTTACAAGCACAAAACACAATGTCTTAAATCATGTGACTGTCCCCACCATCCTGGGACAAACCCCTGGTCTACTTCTATGTGACCATCAATCTCTGGGACCCAAGGTAAGGTGCTGCAGAAGCCTTAAAGAGTTCTTGGAGTGGTCACCTAGCCTGAGGAGGGAAACACCAGGGAGAGAACCCCTATCAGGCATATGGCCTTCCCTGCTACCTCTTTCTTTTTCCTCCAGCTCATCTTCTGGGCTTCCTGGGTATGCATGTGGTATCGGCATGCGTGTGCATATGTGTGTATAAGTGTGCTCATATGCATTCACACATGTATGGAGACCAAGGGTCATGTGACTTCCTCTATTGTATTCATCAGGTGACTTCCACTATTCAACTTTTTACTTTTAATTTGCATGCATGCCTGTGCAGACACACACATGCCATGGTGTGCCTGTGGAGGCCAGAGGACACCTTCCAGGAGTTGGTTCTTGCCTTCCACCTTGTTGAGGTAAGGTCTCTCTTGTGGTTTCTGCCAAGCTTCTTAAAACTAGGCTATCAGGCCTGTGAGGTTCCGAGCAATCCTCCTGTCTCTGGCTACCTTCTCCCTGCCAGAATGCTGGGATTGCAGAGCAGGCCACTGCATCCAGCTTCTTTTGTGCTTTCCAGAGATTGAACTTGGGTCTTAAAGCTTGAACCTTTCCTATGGAGCCACCTTATTTTTTGAGATGATGTTTCTCACTAAACGTGGAATGTTTTGGCTAGACTGGATGACTAGTGTTGGCCTGAGGGCCTCCTGCCTCTGCTCCCTCCAGCACTTGGATTGCAGGTGCACACACCACCACTTCTGCCTTTTTACTTGAGTGCTGGGATTTGAGTTAGGAGCCTCATTTGATTGAGCAAGCTTGTTATCCACTGAAGAGTCTCCCCAGCACCCTTCTGGGTTACCTGATTGAGCCTCCAGAGGCGCTCTGGATCTCACCCACTTCTCCACATTCATTCATCCATCCTGGCTGGGCCATGTCCCTTTCCCTGAACACACAGGGTTCCCTCCCTCATCTCCCACCTCCCTGTCAGCCTCAGCCAAGGCAGTCTATCTTCCTGATAGACACTCCCTGCTCAATTATCACCAGTAGCCTCTTGGCGGTCATGGAAGAGGAGCTTTCTGTTTTCCTAGACTACCCCAGTTCAGTTGCTACCAATACCAACTCTGGTTCAGATCTCGGAAACTGCCCACTTGGCAATGAAGCCATTTTCGCAGACCACAGAGCTGGCCACACTGATCTCTGGATTCCTTATGCTTAAGACACCCAGTGGTCCCTCTGCCCTTGACTCATGACCTTCCTGCTTGGATGCACCTGAGACGCATCTACATGAGCCCAGGGAGGAACAGGAGGGGGAAGAGATGGGCACTGCTCTGGCCCTGGTAACACAGCTCTCATGATGGGAGCCTTGCTCGCAGTGTGCTCTATAATGAGTAATGAAGCTTCATCTAGGGATCGATGGCTACTTTCTGATTAATCCATCATCCAGCAATCTGTGCCCACACCAGCCCTGCAACAGGTAAGCAACTCACACTTGCCAAGTGTGGAGGCTGAAGATGCCCCCTCTCTGCTGTGAGAGACCCATGGATACTTGTGCAGTACAGAGCCACATTTGAGGCCACAAGGGACATTGAGCCAAAAGCCCAACCTGCAGTCACACTTCCTCACTGTGCGCCCCTGAGCAAGTCACTAAACCCCTACTCTCCACAGGTATGCCCACCCACTCTCCCAGGGGCAGCGCTGGCCCCAAAGAGGCAAAAAGAAGGGCCGCGTTCCGCCCCACTAAGCCAGGGACTCCCAGGCAGGCCATGGCTGAACTGCTTTGCCTCTCCAGTCTATTTTCTTGTCTCTACAGTGGGAATAAATAAGTTCCATTTGTTTCCTTGTGTACAGAATGAGTGTGTCATACAGGAGCCCAGTGGGAGCAGAAGGGGACAGTGGGGGATACCGGGGCTGGTGAAACTGTACTCTCTTTTCTCTGCCTGGGCTGTCTCGGGTACAGTAGTGTAGCCCAGTCCAGAGTCACTACCAGAGTGGCAGGAGGAGCACTGGGCTGTTAGATGGAGAATAAAAGGGGGCAATGCTAAGACTATGGGGACATGATATGGCCATGGAGGCACACTTGACTATGGGAGGACACTATGGCCACAAAAGGACACTCTATGGTCATGGTGGGCGGGGCATCATGAACAAGCCAAGCCATAACCCCTCAGTCTCAGGAGACAGGTCACTCTCTCAGGTTCCACTACAGGGTCTCCGCTGTGCTCTAGTTACCTAGGGCCAGCCGCTGCTTCAGGAGCTGATTCAGACCACGATGTCTGGACACAGAGTCCTCTTTCAGGCTTCACTTCCATTCACCAACCTACTTCATGCATCCCTCCATTCTCCCACCCGTCAGCTCAAAACCATTGGTCATCAGTAGCAGGGTTCCTATTCTGTGATAAGGCACCTGGGGAGGAAATGGGCCATTGCACTGACGCTTCCATATCATAGTCCGTCCCTGAAGGAAGTCAGGGCATGGACTCAGAGCAGGAACCTGGAGGCAGAAACTGATGCAGAGACCATGGATGAGTGCTGCTTACAGGTTTGCGCTTCATGGCTTACTCAGTTTCCATTCATACAGCACCCAGGATGATCAGCCCAGAGATGATACCACCCACAGTGAACTGCATCCTCCTACATCAATAATCAAACAATAAAATAAAGCACAGGCTTGCCTACAGGCAAGTCTGGTAGGCGAATCTTTTCTATTGGAGTTCCAAATGATCCTAGCTGTTGTCAAGTTGACATAAAACTATCCTATACACAATACCTATACATCCACCCACCCATTCACCATCCACCCACCCATTCACTATCCACCCAATAAACTGTCCACCCTTTCACCACCCACCTACCTGTTCACCATCCACTCAATCATCTACCCACCCATCATTCCCCCTCCTACCGACCTACCCACACACCCACCCAAACATCCCTTTGCACTCCTGCTCACCTATTCATCCACCTGCTCCACCCATCCGCCTGTAAATCCACACACCCATGCATCTATCAGACCATCTACCATCTATCCTCCTATCTGCACATTCATCCATCTACCTCTAATCTCTTCATCCACCTACCTATCCATTCTTCTACAAATCTACCCATCTGTTTATCTATCCATCAACCCATCCACTCATCTGTCCACCTACCCACCTGTCATTTCACCCCCATCCAGTCTCTCTACTCACCCATGTATCTACATAACCATCAAATAAAAAAGTACCCCTTCCTCTTCCCATTCATTCTTAGCACTCACATATGGGTAGCCCCTGTCGTAGCGCTCTTTCTGCACCATGGCACAAAGGGCTTATGCATCACTTACTCCATTTCTTTCACTGCCTTTTCACCCCATCCCTGGGTAGTGGCAGAGGCCGTGAGCTGCCTGTCAAGGTCCACGCTCTTCTCACCTTCCTGAATATGGAACTGGAAGGTATTTCCTAGCCTCTCTTGTGGTTAGTTTCAGCCACAAGGCTCAGCTCCAGCTGCAGAAGGTGTTGGGTAAAGGAGGGTGTCTATGTTGGACCTGGACTTTCAAAAAGGTTCACCTGCTCTGTACTCTCCTTTGCTCTTCTACTGGCCAAGGGCAGGTGGTGGCAGCATCCTCAGACAAGGTGGCCACCAGGTGACAATAAGGGCTTGAGATTCATAGCAAGAGTATTCTGCCATCAACCAGGACAATGTACCAGGACATTTCCTCAACAAGAAGTGAGCACCCATCTGACTTGAGATGTTACATATTTGGAGTATTTCTCTCGGCACAGCTGAGCCTCCTATAGCTGACAGAAGTGGACATTAGCACACTCAGTGGACAGAAGGGAATACAGACCCACAGAACAAAGACTGACTTCATCACACAGCCTCGCACACCAGCAAAGACTGCCTGTTCTGTCAGCCTCAATATGGGAGCGCAGCCTGCAGAACAAGGCTCTCCCTCACAAGGTAGGAGGGAAGAAAGGGTTCCCAAGGTGAGGAGTTGAGGCAGGGAGCCATGATGCTCCCTCCCAGGGACAATCTCCCAAGTCATGCAGGTGTGCTTACAGCTCCCAGTAGCCATGCGCTTAAGAAAGCCAGACTCACGAATGGCCATCTGTGGCCTGGGTTTCAGAAATGCCTCTGGACAGTTTAGCCGTACTCTGAAGGGTCATAAAACATGAAGCCATCGATGGAAGGAAAATATTGAGGGCTTCATCAGCAGCTCCTCTGCCAATATTAATTACATTAACTTTTTAATTAGCATTGGCTGCTCCAGACTCCGTCAGAGCGGAAGGAAGTTTCTGTTCTTAGAATGGAGTGTTTTGTGTGATGGTCCAAGACGATGCAGGAACAAGGTGCTTGGAGCAGCTTGGCAGAGGAGGGAAGGGGTGCCAGTGGATGCTGTGGGGGAGGGGGCCTCTTTGCCTTCCAGGGACATGCACATTCTTGCACACTGTTCATGAGGCATCTCCAACTCCATCCCTCACTCCAACCTCCTGGAGGAACATGGCCATCTATCCTCACAGGTGAGGGACTGGAATTTGTTTCCCCTGTGCCCTCAACTCCAGTGGCTCAGTGCTAACCTCACAATGATTTGTCCCCCACTAAATAGCCTTCCACGATTCCCCATTATTCAGGACAAACTCACAGTTTGTTGACATGGCTCCATCCCCCGAGAGCTGCACGTGGCTCTCACTAAACCATTCAGTGCCTCTTTCCTCTTTCCTGAGGTGGGATTGATATTCTCAACCTCAAAGGATTGGAGGAGACTCAGTGCAGATAGTTTATAAGTGGGCCCAGCCTGGGTTCACCCCAGAGTCAGGTCCCTATGATCCTGAACTCCTAATGCCCCACCATCATCTTGGCATGGTGCACAACCCCAGAGCATTCACAGGTCACCATGACTCCTGTTCCCAGCGCTGAAGCCCTCTGAGCTTGCCAGCCCCTCCTTGAAACCTGGCTGTGCCTTCAAGTCTGACTGCATCAGCAACGCCTTCCCAGGCTGACCCCAAGCTTCCCCTGGTTCCCATACATGGAGGGCTGTGAGACTGGTGTGTTCTGGATGAGAGGTGAGTGGGGGTCTGTACTGAGAAGACATCCGTTTACTGCACTGCCCAACTGAATGGAAGCTTCAATGGGCAGGTCCCTGGGTCATCACTGAGGGTACCTTGCTAGAAGCCTCAGGTGGGCACCATTTCAGGTGATCAGTGTTGAGCAGGGTATAAGAGTTCAAGAGCCAGCCCAAAGGAAGGCGAGCAAGGTAACTCTGGGACAATCAGGAAGCTCATCCCAGCCAGTCCATATAAACACCAAGAGATCACTCCTTTATGTGAGTCACTTGAGAGTCCTCCCCTATCCCTGTCCCTGGTCAGTCCCTATGTTCTGAGCCAGGCAGGGCTGGGACAGAGCCAAAAACACACATCCTAACATTGATATGCAGTTAATACATCTGACTTCAAGATTCTAGCAAAGACCAGATCAACAGAATAACTGTGTACAGGAGGGGAGAAGGCTGCTTGGAGGTTGCAAGGCTTTGGTGCCTTTGGGGTGGATGTCAAGGCTACGCTGGAGTCCTCACCAGTGAGGCTCCATGGTTCTCAGCCTGAGCAACAACGGCAGAGGGGAGAGAAGGCTGGGAATGGAGGAGGCAAAAGGAGCATCAGGAGAGAAATGGGCAGGAGATGGGGTGTGGTGGGAAGTGGATCTAGTCCCCCAGAAATCGGAATGCCAGGAAGAGGACCTGGGAACCAGAAACAGAGCCTTAGGGTGATAGCAGGTGAGTGGCTAGGGGACTCCAGGGCCACCTGGGTACCTTTCAGCCTAGCCTGCGTTCATCTCCCACCTCTACCCTGCAGAATGTCAGTAACCCCTAAGCATCGGCACCAACCTGACCAGCCTGGGCAGCGTGCAGGTGCAGACACAGCTCCTTGTTCCCACCCACAGTGGTCTCACAGAGATCCCTACTCAAATGATGCCAGGATTCTTGACTTGCCCCCAGAAAAGAATTTCCAGACAAGCCAGTGTGAGGCAGGGCTGGGGGTTACTAAGAGAGACTTTAATGGTTCTAATCACAAGCGCCGAAGAGAGAAGGGCTCTCTGGGAAAGGACAGCGCACACCCGATGTAGGTGTGGGCTTCTCAAGAGAGAGCCATATCTAAGTGACATTAGAATGGCCATGTGCGCAATCTCAGTGGCTTCTGCAGCTGCGTCTGAGGGACCTTTTCTCCCTCCTCTCTCTGATGAATGAGATCATCTGGTGGCTTCTGAAGTGCCTTGGAGAGGTTTGCCCCCAATAAGATAAAGCCATGTGTCACACCAGAGTTAAGAAGTGTCTTTGACTCTAAGTGGAGATTCCAATCTCACTTATGGGAGTCCCAGAAACTTTGGGAGTTCCAACTGGGAATTGAGAAAAGTCATCCTTGGTTGTACTCACTCAAGCTTTGAGCATGGCTCACTCGTTGCTATCTATATGATGCTCATTTGAAATCTTTCTTCAAACAGAATATTGCCCCCTTTGGTGGCACTCCCATGAATGGGGTTAACTCCACTGGGATTCTTGACTTGGCCTCAAGCAGACCCCCTTCCCACACCCCTCTCCTCTCCCTGCCTTTCCTCATGTCTCAGCACACTGCTGACTTATGGAACAAACTTGTTTTTTGAATATTTCTATATCTGCAGAAAAAACAGGCAGAAAGTCCCAAATGCCCTTCTGACCCAGTGCTCCTACTGTGACACTTTACAGGAAGCCATATTGTCAGAGCTCAGGAACCAATATCCATGCTGACAATGAGTGAATGTCTCCACTGCACCCAGAGCCTGTCCCTACCGACTCCCTCTGACTCAGGACTGTATCTGACACTGAGCCACCAGGTCTCCTGGGGCTCCTCTTGGAAGTGACAGTCTCTCAGCAGAAACTGTCTTTGGCAGCATGAGGCATACTGGACAGGGCATCCCTTGGTGGGTCTTGTCTGGCCTGTCCCTCCTGGTGGGGTTGTGCACTCCTGTGGAGAAACGAAAGTATCACACTGCTGTCACCCAGCTAGGACAGACACCCCATCAGCCTGATTCCTCACTGATGCTTTGGAGTTAGATGGCCTTGGTGAATGGTATAATGTCACCCCCTTTTTGCTCATCTAGATGAAAGTTGCTATGTATAACCCATGGCCAAGGTGGGAGTCAAGTCCCCTCCTTAAGGGCAGGACACTGTTGACATTTATGTGGCATTTCTCCGTGCAGGAGGTGGCCTCGTTTTCCCTTTCATTAACTCAGCCATATACTATAGCCTGAGCTTGTGGCTGCTTCTCTGATATTCTGGATGGCAGTCCTGCGGCACTTTGTTCTCCATTGTTCTGGCTCTAGCGATCCGGGCCATGCCTTGATTGACCTTGTCACTGCTTTCTGCCCTACAAGGTGTCTGGGGCACATTAACTTGTGTCTCCTGTCCCAGCCCAGAGTCAGCCATTTACCCCCAGAAACATCAGCTTTCCTGGAGGGGAGATGTTAGCCACCAATACTGAGGCTCAGGAGAATTAAAATTGAAATGACGGTCTCTTGGCACAAGGCTGGGCACACAGTCATCACCACCTGCTGGCTGTGCTGGGTGAAGCTGCTCCTGGTCTGCCTATCTTGGCTATAGCAGAGGTGACTTCAGGGCCACCTACCTAGCTTCTACTGGCTATCAAAGAGACTCATGTATTTGCACAGGAAAGGGAGCAGGAGTGTGGAGAGCCATGAGCCTTAGTGTGACACAGGCTTCCACGTGCCTGGAGGCCTGTGCAGTGGTACTCTTTCTGATATAGTACCCAGAAACAGGAAGTGACCTGAAGCCAGCCCCTCTGCAAGTTCCCACAGCTGGTAAGCACGTGAAAGCTAACAGCAGACAAGAATGACCAGATTCACCCTCTGACTGGCAGGGTGGGTGTGGTCGGTCCAATGAGAAATGTTCCTCACGGGCTCATGTGTTTGAACACGTGGTCCCCAATTGGGGGCACTGTTTGGGGAGGTTATGGAACCTTGAAGAAATGGAACTCGGCCTGGAGAAGTTTGTCACTGGGGGTAGGCTTTTGCCTCCTGCCCTCCATGACAGAACTAGTCCTCACTTCTTTTTATTTTTCATATTATACAGTTATGTGTATGGGGGAAGGGCAGGTACCTGAGTGTGGGGACCTGTAAAGGACAGAGGATCCCTCTGGAACTGGGGTTACAAGTGGTCATGAACTACTTGACAAGGGTGCCAGAACTGAACTTCGGTTGGTCCTCTGAAAGAGCAGTACACGCTCTTAACCACTGAGCTACCTCTCCAGCCCCAAGCCTGGGTTCTACTGATGAACTGGGTTTGGCTTCACCTGCCCTGGTACTGTATGTGAACGAAGTCAGGCTTCAACTGAACACAGAGCACCAAAGTTATGGTAACACCAACTGTATTAAGTGGAGTTCTCCAGAGTCGTAAAGTGATAGATGGATGACAGATAGATTCTATATCTCCTTTATGTACTCATATATTCTTTTATATATCATATATATCTCTAAAACATCCCTAAAGGCAGGCCTGGATCCCTCTGGCTGTCAGGCTTAGCCTCACCTATGGTGCGCCCAGGTACGTCCCCTCCTCCAGGTGTTTCTCTGAGACCTGCACACTCATGCCGCCATCCAGAGTCTGCTTCTTCTGGTGGCTCTTCAGATTGGCTAATGTTAATACAGTTCCCTGTTGGAGGGAGAGCTTTGCTGCCCCCTGCCGACTGTTCTCAGGGGAAGCCAAATATGAGAAGGGAAAGGAGAGAAAGAAAGGACTCTTAAAGGAAACTTGGATAGCACTGGGACAAGGCTGGGCTTAGACTGTGTGAGCCTGGAAGGTTAACTCGGGGTCTTTGTCCTTTACTTTCTTTCTCTGCCACATGGGGATGTCCTAGCATTCCTTGGAAGGGAGCAAATACACAGTATATTTATCCCTGTGCAGAAACCGAGGCAGTGGGGAGCTGACCTTAACCCTTCATAGAAGGAGAGCCGGCCCCAATCTCTTCACAAGAAAAGGGACTGACCCTGATTCGTCCATGGGAGGAAGAATAGGGGCTGACCCTGATCCCTGCACCGGAAAGGAGGCTGACCCTGATCCCTACATAGAAGGGAGCAGAGGGGCTGACCCTGACCTCCGTATAGGAGGGAAGCTAACCCTGACCCCTGCACAGGAAAGGAGGAGGATGACCCTGACCCCTCCATGGGAGGAAGGAGAATGGTTGACTCTGATCCCTGCACGTTGGAGAGCTGACCCTGACCCCTGCCCAGGAGGGAGAGGAGAAGACATTCCACTGGTGTCCCATGCCCCTGCTCTGCTGTGACAGAGGGTCTGCAAAGCCAGCTGCTTCTCCTGCTATATCAGATCACAAAATGGCAGTCCTGTCCAGAAAGGGCTACTTTGGGTTTACAGAACCCTGTTGGCCCCTGACACCTGGAGCTGGCAAGGAGTAGAAGCCTGTTGCTCCAGCCAGCCCCAAAGCAGAAGGCCTGAGATAAAAGCTCCAGCTTCCCCCCATCCCACCTCCCCAGCTGTTCTTAGCCCAGCAGAAATGTCCACGTGTTAAGGACACAGTGAACACTGGGTCTCTGCCTTCAGAATTCCAAATGATCCCGCAAAGACATCAGGGAAGCTGATTCACAGCGTGAGAAGTCACCAGTTCCAAGACCCAGGTCTTCTGAGTCCACAAAAGGGTGACCCAGCCAACACATGCCAGCTGCCCATCAAACCCTGAGCACTGGACCCAGGGCTTGAAGGTGGAATGCTGGCCCCACCTGTACTCAGCACAAGCTAGCAAGCAAGCAAACCATTAAAATCCTGGAAACAGGACAGGACAGGGAGCTAGCTGCAGGACAGGGGACCTGTGCTGTTCAGATTAGTCATCTATCCTTAGTGGCCCTCAAGGAAAGCCCATGGCTGCTGTTTGTCTTCATTCTTGGTCAGCTTGTATCCCCTGGACAGTGTAAAGAGTGAAGCCAGGCCCTAGAGACAGACTTGTGGAGAGGTTGGTCCAGGATGACCCCAGAATGCAAGGGCCCTACAAGGATGCTCTGGGCTTGTTTGAAATGTACATTTAATACCAAGCCCCTAACCCACCCCCGTCACCTCCATGGATCTTGGTGCGATTTCTGGGCCATATGAGTAGTTCTGTTGATCTGCTCCCTCATGCCCAGAGCCATTGGCCTTGTGTGGGACAGAGGGACAGAAGAGGAAGGTGAGCGGGAAAGGGACAGTGAGGTTGGTGAGAGGACTCAGGACAGCAGGTCTGGGGCACCTACCTGGGAGCACAGAGTGGTCTGCTCTCTGTCTGTGGAGCCTATGCTAAGGAGTAGGCTGTCGGTGAGGGAAGAGGCTCACAGGAGGATACCACAACCCTGCAGTTAAGTAAGAGAAGGCCCAAAGATCCTCTCCATCCAAGGAGCCCAGAGGCCCGGGGAAGAGGTTCCTAGCCCACACCTCTAAACAGAGCAGAGAGATTGCAGGCCCTGGACAGCCCAGGATTCTCTGGTGGCAGGGTCCCCACTCTGTCCCTGTGAAGGTCATTTTTTACCATTGTCATGATTGGAATAAGAAACACCCAGGGCAGTTAGTGAGGCACACCTCTGGATGTGTCTGTCTGTGAGGCCGGTTTTCCTCAGAGATAAAACTGAGCAGGAAAAAGACAGCCTGAATGTGGGCAGCACTGTCCCAGGGCTGTGCTACAGCAGAAGAAAGGGGGAGGAAAGGAAGCCAGCTGAGCACAGTTCCTTCTCTGCTTTCTGATCTACCCACATGTTAGTAAGCAGCCTCCATACACCTGCGGCCACAGCCCTGAGTGGCTCCTGCAGCCATGCCTTACCTACCACACTGACTCAAACTGGGAGCCCAAATAGACCTTTTCTCACTTAAATTTCATGTCAAGTATTTGGGCAAAGAGATGAGAAAGGCAACGGAAACAGCCCTCCTCACCTCCTTCAGGAAGGTCCCGCTTTTCCCCTGCATCCCTGCATCCGTCTGTGCCATGGCCACCTGTCCCTATCCCTAGGAGGCTGGGATAGCAGCCATGTCCTGTCCCTCAGGTGCTCAAGATCCCTGGTGTGTGGCACCTCATCCATAATCATACTTTGAAAAACCAGTGGTGGACTAGTGAGATGGCTCAGTGGATAAAGATGCCTGTCACGAAGGCTGACAATCTGATTGGTTCCCTGGAATCCACATAATGGAAAGAGAGAACCAACTCCCACAAGTTGTCCTCTGACCTCTATACATATATGTTCACACACACACACACAGTAAAAAAAATTAAAATTCAAAAACTAAGGTTAAATGGGTAGAAATGAGGAATGGTCCTTTTGTGATGAGTTTGGAAACAGACAGCATTAAACTGAAATCCAAGGACAAAAACAAAAACAAAAAAACAAAAACAAAAACAAAAAACACCTTCAAATTGTTCACTGCGGTGGTCTTCTTAACACGACTTAGTCTCAAATGAGGGACTCTCTACATTGGGTTATCCTGCCTTGATTGTTAACTGGTGTGGGAACGCATTGTTCGCGAGGTAGAGAGGATCTGGAACTGTGATAGGAGAAATGGAGCTAAGAGAAGCACATGAGTATGTGCGTACACATCCATCTCTCTCTGCTCTTGACCGTGAATGTGAGGTGACTAATTGCTTCAAGCTCCTGCCACTCTGATGTCTAAAGTGATGGACTGTAAGCCAGGGCTGTGAGCTAAAATAACCCCTCTCCTTCCCTAAGTCACACGCTGTCAGGGTGTTTTATCACAGCCACAGAAATGAAACCAGCAGAGTCACTAAGAGAGCTTGCGGAGCTGGGCAATTCATTGGCAACTCCGCCCTGCCGGGGTCAAGAGGACCCAGGTAGGGACAGTTGATGAGGCGCAGTGTCCCCTCCTTCTGTGGGGCTAGCTTCCGTCATGTACCTTGGGCTTTCTTGGAAGCCTTCTGAAGTTCGTCCTGCTTCTCAGACTGTGGTGGTTTATGCTCTTAGAGATGCCCCCCCACAACCATTAAAAATCCCCTTATAGGTGAAGCCCTGCCTCTGGCTGCCACAGCCCTTCTCTGCCAGTCAATACAATCTGCTTGGTAGCCACTTGTGTTCCCAGATCAACTGAGGGCCATGAGCAGCAGTGGGGTGGCCCAGATCCATTGCCTGATTCCAGAGGGCATGAGCCACCTGATCCTGGCTTCTGGCCCTCCAGTTCCTCCTACAGACCCCAAGCTCTCTTCCCCACAGATCTGCCATGGTTTGGTGCCCATTTAATTCCCAAGGGTCTCAATGAAGTTCAAGAAGGCTACCGAGGATGAATGTTCATGCATGTCTCTCTGTCCTGGAGGTCTCCCTGTGTGGCACCAACTGTAAGTCCCCACGCCCATGCAGAGGTCCCTCAGCTCCCTTATGCTGCTGGAGCCACACCAGGCTGCAACACTCAGCACCGTCTCTATGGAGCCCACACTCTGCAGCACAGTGCAGGGACTGGTACTCAGAGGCAAGTCAGCCAGGCAAAAAGAAAGGGGTGTGGGTAGGGTGGTGAAAGGCTTCCAGGGGGATTGAAGTGTGCACAGTGACGTTTTCATGGTATCAGAAGCTGGGAATGTGAAAGAAACATTCTAGCAAAAGGCGCAGCAGGTGCCAAGGGCCTGAGGCGGCACGGCTGAGCTTCACAGTCCCTGTAGCAGAGCCAGGAGCCTGCTCTCGGTCACTACATCAGAAACACAAACCACAAGCTGGAGTCTCTCTGCAGTAAATCCCAAGGCACAGCAGTCTCAACAGCAGCAACGTACCAGATAACCCCACTTTTCTCGGCAGTCTAGCTGAGATCAACACAGTTTCTTTTATTCCAAGCTGAATTGCTAACACTATCTCTTGCATGGCTCAGTAAACACCTCTCTGTCTATGCGTGTAAGTGAGTTATAGGACAGTACAAAGCTCAAGATTTCAGAGGGGAGCTGATGTAAACAGGGTCTGTACGGATTAGATAAGGGATGAAACAAGCTACGGAGAAGCTGATGCTGTGGATGGAGTGCAGGGGTCTCCACCCCAGGCTGCAGGGGCAAACGAACAGAACCAGGGTCCAGATGGAAGACAAGCAGACATAAGGACCATAGTCAAACAGGTGGACAGGAAAATGAGCTGACAGCCAAGAAGTGGGCTGCATCGATAGCCATGACTGAGTCAAGCTGAATAGTTCATACGAAATGACAGACAGACTGATGGGAGGCACTGTCATAGCAGAGCCAGGGGCCAGGCACAGGAGTTACGCCCTTTCCTTGGTCTGGTGTGTCCAATAAGTTCTTGGCCCTGGTTCCTTGATGTGATTTTAACGCATCCACAGGCTCCCACAGTCTCAGTTCATATCAGTGAATGTACAGGGTGGCTCCCTTGCAGTCTAGAATAAGTCATTTATCAGTCTGTGCTGTGTTGGTGGTGCAGGGCACAGGGTGCTGCTCACATGCCCAGCCAGACATACAAGTCATCTTCCGTTCTTACAACAGAGTCAAAAACTACCTGTAAAAAGTCTTGCACAGCAGGACACAACCCTCCACCACCATCACTCCCCGAAAATCCTACTGTTTTACGCGATAGGAGTAACTCAGGACACGGCCTCTTCTCAACAAAGTCCTAATCCTTCCCAGAGTCTGAGGCCGCTAGTCAGCTGTTTCTAACAAGGGAGAGTGCCCTGTGTTAGTGGGTGGACCTATGGTGAGAGCCAGGGACATGAGGAAGACAGAAGACAGCTGTGAGCCAAGGGCACAGCAGCCTCTGCACTAGAAAAGGCACCAGTCTGGCCACACTCCAGCTTTAGCCCAGTGGGACCCAGCAGGACTGTAATATTGGGGACCTCTGCAGCTAGCAGGCTTCCCTTAACGATGCCATACAGCCCAGGCTTACATCTGCAAGCCCAGATCTCCCCCATAGGCACCTTTGAATACTGCGGCTTCTTGGCTGGCCCTCTGAGAGGTGTGGCTAGGAGCACCTCACACTCCACCTGCCCCAGACAACCGCAGGCAACCCCTCTGCACTCTGTCAGACTCAGCTAGGCATCCCCTGAGGTTCCCATTTGTTCTACAACCTGATGGCACCAGGCTTCAGCACAGAGCCCCAGCTGTCCCACACCCTACCTTTCTGCCTGCCCAGGCCCCATCCATTGCACCCCTGCCTCTCCCAGCAGTCTCTCCTCAGCGTCTCACTGTTTCTGTTCAGGATACCTGCTCTGTCACCTGGCCCTTGACGATGCTCCCAGGAGTCCCAGTGAAGACATCATGGATCCTCTGACATCCCCCCTTCCTGGTACCTGCTCCGTCACCTGGCCCTTGATGATGTTCCCAGGAGTCCCAGTGAAGACATCATGAACCCTCTGACTTACCCCTTCCTGGTGCAGCCCCAGCCACGGGTTCTCGGCACTCAGGTCGGAGGGTCAGCTTCCTTGGCTGGTCTGCATTCTTTCCAGAGAATTCCTGGGGATAGTTCCCACTTTGTGGTCTACACACAGCATTCCTCCCTCTAAAAGATGACTACTTCTTCTATCCGCCCACCATGGACTCTAGGTACTGAGTCTAGGTGTGGTTTCAGGCCTGGCTGAGACCTCATGCCTCTCCACCTGAGGGGACCATGTGTGACAGTTAATGTTAGCTGTCAACTTGACAGGATCAGAAAACACCTAGGAGAAGGCCTCCAGTCTTGCCCGCCAGGGGCCAATTGAGTCAGGTTAGCATCCAGGCCTGTTTCTGGGATTATCTTGATTAGATTAAGGTGGGAAGACCTACCCTAAAGGTGGGTGGCACCATTCCCTAAGCTTGGATCTGAGCTGGCATTAAAAAAAATGAGGAAGGAAACTGTGGACCAGCACACATCCCTCTGTTTCTTGACTGAGGATATGGTGTGACCTGCTGCCACCAAGACATCTTCAACATGATGGACCGTGCCCTGGTGCTGTGAGCCAAGACCAACCCTCTCTTATGTTTCTTTTGTCTGATATTTCATCACAGAAACAGCAAAAGAAACTAAGACAGGGCCTGTGGCTTTATGTACAAAATCTGTCAGTTAGGGGAGGTGCATGTTACAGGGGCTGGCCCTTCACCCACCTGAGCCCCTGCAAGACCCAGGAGGAAGCTGGTATATGCGCCTGCTGACCAATAGAGGGCGCCTGCCCTATTCTGACAGCTTTCCTACCTATAACCCCTGAATGTAATTTGTAGATGGCCACTGGGTGGCACCATTATGCCACATATGCCTGCTGGAAACGGGGCAAGCCTGGAACCCAATGCCCTTATCTGGACTTGGGCCCCTGTGAGCAACTCGGGCAGGTGGGTGGCCGGTAGAGACACCTGAAGAAGCAGGCTTGGGCCTGAGCTTCCTATTCAGAGAAGGACCCAGGATGCTGGAGCCCTCCTGGAGAAGACTGTCTCCGTGCCTGCTACATCACGTGGGACCCATGATGCTGAGGTTCTGGGAAGGGACAGCCTTTGCCCATCTTGCTCCCTGAGTATATCTCCCGGTCTGTATGTAGCCTGGCTCTGGCTCAATTTTATTCACTGGCGCCTGTATCTGGGGGTTCTTGGGCCCTTACCTCTAAGGAGTTTGAGAGCCCCTGAGGGGGTTGCTGAGTGAATCTGGCAGGGGGTGGGGGGGGATGGGTCCAAGTCCAGCCCTGAGTCAGAGCCTAAACAAGGCAAACAGCCCACAGCATTCCTGGGAGGTTTGGCCTGAGCCCTCTCGGCAGAGAGAACGGGGAACTTGGGGGTCTCGCAACGAGGCATACAAGTTGATGCGTGAGTACCGATTGCCTTCTCAGTGAGAGCAGACAGAGGCCCAATACAGGCATGGACTTGCCAGGCGTGGAAGGTCATGACATATGACCATTCAAGGTTTCCTCCAAGGAAACACCAGTCTGGCCTTCCTTGGGCCAGGTGCAGAAAGCTAAGTCCTTCTGGCCTTCCATGCCCTGTGAAGTTCTACACACAGGAGCTAGCAAGCAGCATTTTCCACCAAACTCCTTGGCCTCTCCCTGTGTATGTGCCACCCAGGCCCTAAGGGGTAGGGCTTCTTGTATATCTCAGACCTGAGACCCCATTCAGGATACACTCAAATCTACTTTCCATTCTTATGCCCCAAAGGAGGTCCTGATCGCTACATCTCCTGTCCCCCGGAGTCATCCCTTTGTTCCTGGGCATTTTCCAGCCAACCCAAGCCACAGTGGTCTTAACTCCCTGTGTTAACTATCCAATTTTTTTTCTTTTTTGGTTTTTTGAGATGGGGTTCCTCCGTGTAGTCCTGGCTGTCCTGGAACTCGCTTTGTAGACCAGGCTGGCCTCAAACTCAGAGGTGCCTCTGCCTCCCTGGTGCTGGGATTTAAAGGTATGCACTACCACACCCAGACCTACCCATTTTCTTAAAGGTAAACTGAGTCTGGGACTTCTGAAGCTGATGTGAATAATGCAGGCAAGGCTACCCCCCCAAACTGGAGGAAGGTCTTGTTTTCCTTAATGTTCCAAGGAGGGCAGAAGGGTGGGTCTGGAACTCAGGACAGGGGCAATCTAAGGTCAGGATGTGTGGCTCTTACACACCAACACAGCCTGTCTGGCACCTTCCCCACAGCCCCCAGATGGCCCACTATGCAGGTAGATACCAACAAGAGGTGGGTTGGGGCTCCTAAGTCTTGTACCATGTGGCTCCTTGTCTTTCTGACACAGCCACACCTCTGGGTCCTCCGGAAGCTGCTTTTCCCAGGCTAAAAGCCAGGCTGTTGCTGAGCCACCCTGCCAGGTCCCAGCCTGGGCAGAAGTCATTGCAGCCAGGGGAGACTAAGACAGTGCTGGGGTCTCAAGGTGGGCATCTGGGATGAGGCAGGGTGGCTCTCCATCTTACTACACTCTAGGCAGCCTCTGGCCTCACCCTGGGCTGAAGGTCTTAGACACAGGATTTTATGGATATAAGGTTTCCAGAGGCAGCCACCAGGTAAGCATTCAGCATGGGCCCAGACAGTGCCTGGGACCTTACCAAGATGGAGTCACCTAGGGGTTCTGTGTATTCACCATTCTGTACCCTGCCTCCAGGCTAGCCCTTCTACTGGTTTATTTGTTTGTTTGTTTTTGAGACAGGATTCTCTGTGTAACAATCCTAGATGTCCTAGAACTTGCTTTGTAGACCAGGCTGGCCTCAAACTCACAGGTCCACCTGCCTCTGCCTTCCAAGTTCTGGGGTTAAAGGCAGCACCACCACCGCCCGGCTGCCCTCCTTCTACTCTCTCTGTGTTCCCAGAGTTCTTCTAGTCCCGCACATCTAAATCCTCTTGGGCACAGTCACAGAACTTAGCAAGCCTCCAGCTTTGTCTCCATAGCTCTCCCTCATTCTGTGTGGACCGTTCATCTGCCTCCTTGGAAAGGGTCCTGCTAATATGTCCTTGTCACACCTGTGGGGGCAGTTGAAGCACCTTAGGGGCCTAGCACACTTCGGAGACTCATGTTTTCCCAGGTCTTTTTTCTCGCCACAGCAACACCCTGAGGACCTGTACGAAGCCATATGGCTCCAGCGACAGTCCTGTCCCTCAATACCCTGCATCAGTTGGCTCGAGTACACTGCTTCCTTGAACTTGTCTGGGATCTGCTGCTCTGTCTGTCTGGACTCTGCCTTTGGTCCTGTCTGATCTGTTGGATCTGCCTGTCAACCCTTGGTCTTTCATCCTTTGACCTGCTGGGTGCCAGCTTCTGCACCCCTCCTTCGGTCCTGTCTAGGATCTGAGATGAATCCAACATCCTCATTTTACCACTGAGTCGGCTGTTATGTAGGATGGCTTGCTGGAGGTCCCAGGACCAGCAGGTGGCAGAGCCGGGTTTTGACTGCTGACCTCATCCTGGGTGCCCGCTGATGGCCACAGCACCTCCTATAAGAGGCCTTGGGAAGCTCCAAGTACATCCCCTCCCAGGACACCCTGCAGGGAGATGTCAAATGAGGTGAGGCCTGGTTCCCATTAGCTGGAGAAAAGCATGAGTCATTGCAGGATCTAAACGCAAAGGCTATTTTGTAACAAACAATGTGACAGCGGAGGGCGCAGAGGCGCCAGCGCACAGATCCACATCCTGGAGAAATCCAGGGTTCTCAGAACAAGTGGGGTTTCAAGCCAGGAAGGAGATCAAACTTCCTGGAGCCCTTGGAGAAGGCATGACACCAATGCACACAGGAAGGACATGTCTGTAGAGGACCTGGGGCAGGAGGGCAGGGGTATCCCACAGAACCCCAAAGAGGGTTTGGGACCTTGTCCTTGGAAAGGTGAGGTACTGACTAGGGCTGAGCTGAATGATTCTGAAGTATGAGAAGACAACAGCTGTTTTGAGGACTCATAACGACGGTCACCACCATCACACAGGTAATCAGTAAAGACCACAGCCACGAGACACCATGGACCAACTCTGGGGACCTCTTCATCTTCTATATGAAGGGGACAGTGGTCACACTGTAGCAAGAGGGACATCTGAGTGTCTCCTCACAAAATAGGCTGTGGGCCCCTGTCCCAGGGCCAATGCTTCCACTGATATGGCGGCAGCATGGCTGTTGCTATGGGTGACCACTAGGGGAAAAGGTCCCCAGGGAATGCATCGTCCAACAGCTCGAAGGTCCTCTTCTGCCAGATCAATTATCACGTATGAATCCCAACACAGCTGACCTCCGAGAGCCTGGCTGTCTGCAGGGGCAATGCTCAGCATACAGTAGCAACCATGAGGAGAAACACTTTGAGGTACTGAGTACCTGGGCGCAAAAGCTGCCTGAAGAGAGTCCAGGCTGCCCATGTTTCCGTCAGTGTGAAATGCTGCTGCTTACAGAAAGCTGTGGAAAGGGATCTCCATTTATGTCTGTCTGGGCTGGTAACACTAGTCATCCAGCTTTGAACCCTGTGCATTATGTGTCAGATTCCTGGAGCAAATGGGACAAGTGGCCTGACACCTGTGGTCAAGGTATGGGTGGAGACCTGCTCTCTGGCTGAGCTAGCTCCAGGGATTTCTGCATTTATGTTCACGTGTGTGTATGTACCAGTTGGGTTGGGTTTGGGACACTCTGTTCCAGTGTGATTGCTTCTGAGATACACACCTACCACAGGAGCCCTATTTCCAGACATTCTGGTGTGCTGGCGGGTATGGGTGGGTTGAGCATTAGTGTACTGGGGATCCCTTTCTTGTAACCTGGTATGGGCAGGGCAGGGCTTTCTTTGGTGGCTTTTGCCAGTGATGGGAGGTGGCTTACTAATGGTCAGGAAAGAAGGCCTTGGCAGGAAAAGCTGCAAATTCCGTGCAGTGGGCGAGGCTTCTTCTGGGGAAAGAGGGGAAGGGGAGAGGGAATCGATGCCCCACAAGCATGTGGCTTTCTCTCCTGTGCACGGGGCAGGTCCAGCAAACCACTTAAAACCCCATCACGCTGACAGCTATGCTCAGAAATAGAAACGTGATTGTTTTTTATGGCATTTACTGCTCAGACTTATCCACCCAGCTGAGTAAACAAGACCCCACAAGGAACCGTTTTGATTCTCAGGGTGCCCTGTCGTGTCTGAATTATGTCCACAGTGGGTGACTGCCTGCCACACAGCAAGAATCCTGGAAGGTGATATGAAGATTGTGTTCATGATCCTGCAGCCCTGCTCAGACTCCAGGCAACTGTCCCGTCAGTCCTGCAGCCTTTACTGCTGGGGGTGGAAAGCACCACCCAGAAGGACCAGGGCTCACTTGTCTTTTGTGACTTTCCACCCAGGGAGCTGGCATTTATTTGCTTTTCCAACAACCTGGGAAGAACCATAGTGTAGTGGGAAAGAAGGGATAATCAAGAGTCATAGTGTCGTAACACCAAAGCGCCAAGGACCAAGAGAGGAGGCTAGCGTTCGCATTCCCAGGACACAGCGAACCCTGCTGTATGGGCATCCTGGGTGAGGCCAAGTTGGCTGCCCACCTGTTGAAGGAGCATCATCAAGAAGTCGTGAGCTCATCACCTGCAGAGATACCCAAGCATGATCAGATCCCATGTCCACTGAAAGAAGGCTGTGAGAAGCCCTGTTGGGGGCTGAGGTTGCTGGGTGCAGGGACATAGCAGGGGTCACTGAGACTTGCCCTAAGCTCTGATGGGGTGCTCAGTCCTGTTGGCCACCTGCTGCTCATGTGTTTCTACAGATCCTCCTGTTTTAAGGAAGAGCCGTGGTTCAGTGGCCCCGTCGCTGCCTTCTCCTGTCTTCCCTGAGGGCTGAAGGTCTAGGTGGGAGTCCTCGGGGTTGTCAATATGGCCTCCCAGCAGGGCCCATGCACTGTACTGGCAGAAACGTGGCAAGGAGGCATCTGTTGACTGTCCTCGTAGGGAAGTAGGTACAGCAGGGGCCTGGCAATGCAGGCAGCTTAAGCCTGAGTATCCCCAGAGTCTGCTGCTCCTGCCAGCTGCTTTCCTAGCACCCCCCTTGCCTCTCTGTGGACCTGTGTAGACCAAAAGTCTGTTTTTTTTTGATAGGGTACTAGGGCTGGTGAGATCAGGGACTGCTTCTGTGTACCCCTTCATCTGCCTCAAATATAATGGGGAACAGATACTTGTGAGGACTGTGTGGGACTAACAGAGGGCAGCGAGTGAGACCCATGTCCAAGCAGACAGTCCTACTACCTGATAGAGCCATCTGTTGCCAAGCTCTCTGCTTGGGCTGAAGCCATATCACTCCTTTGGCATTTATGTGTGTATGAGCATGTGCCACGATGCTTGTGAGGAAGTCAGAGGACAACTTTTGGAAGTCTCTCTTTCACTGTGTGGATTCTGAGAATCGAACTTGGGTCATAAGGCTTGGCAGCAAGTGCTGTTACCTGCTGAGCCATCTCAGTGATCCAAGCTCATCACTTCTGACCTCCCCAGAGGCTTTACAAGGGAAATGCTGTGTCCCATTTACAGATAAAGGACTTGATATTCAGAGAGGTTTGAGCCTAAGCACCATACAAGTTTGGGGAACAATGCTGACCCAACTCATCTTGCAGGATCAAAGACCAGAACCAGTCACTCTCATGGCTGCTGAACACTTCTTTCCCAATGACACACTTGCTAAAATGCAAAACTTGGGCTTCACCAGCTGGTTGGTGGTTCCAGGTGTTTGGTGGTCCAGGGGTGTCTCAGAACCTGCCCACGCCTCTCCCTCTTCTTCCAGATCATAGCAGCATTGTCTGTGCATATCTGAAAGCAGAGGCTCTGTCTCTGGGCCAATATCAGGACCTTCAGTCTGCTTGGAACAGGGATCCTCTGCCCAGGACAGGACAACATGGAACAGCACGGAATGAGACAAGTGCAAAGATGCTTGGATGGAGGTCTCCAGAAAGAACTACAGAGAGGAAAAAACAAAAAGGGAAAATGCAGGAGGCCTGGGAGAAAGAAGTGGACATTTTAAAAAGGGTCATTGTGGGAGAAGCCTGAATCCAGGGACACCATGGTTTCAAGTCATATGGACCTGAGTCGTGTGTCTCAGGCAGAGGGGACCTGTACAAAGGCCCTCCCAGTGAACATGTACATGGGTGCAAATATGTATGCATAGATGTGTGCATGTGTGTGTTTGTGCGTGCATGTCTGGATAGCAGGCACTGTCTTAGGATCATGAGGATGGTGATGCATGCAATTCCTGTACCTGAACCATGACCCAGAAGCTTAAAGTAAAAGGATAGTGATTTCTCATAGCCCCTGGGGCCAGAGGCCTGGAATCAGCATCCCTGGCTAGTCAAGGTGGCAAAGTTGAAGTGTAGACAGGTTGCTCTCTCCAGAGGCTCCAGAGAGGAGCCCTTCTGTTTACTCCAGCTCCTGGTGGCCCCAAGCTTTGGCCTATACATACAGTTTTCCTCACGTGTATGACCTACCTCAGGTGCCCTCTGACAAGGACATTTGTAACCACACTTAGGGCCACACAGGCAACCCAGGTCACTGTGGCCCTCAGACCCCATACTTCATGCTGTACACAGCTTCTTCTCATAAATACGCAGTATTTGTGGGCTCCAAGTATTAGGATGTAGATCTTTGGAGTCATTTTCCAAACGACCAACCCCAGGAATAGTGGCCATGTCCTAGGGCAGAGTCCTGTGTGGTGGCAGCAGGTACCCAGCAAGTTTGGAGAACATGGCTCATTGTGGCACACCACCTGTAGCAGGCACATGAGAACTTATAGTGGGATCCACTGACCATGCATCCCTGCTGACACAATGCCCATGCTGGAACACTGCCCACCCTGTGTCCAGAGACCACTGTCCACAGCACAGAGCACTGGCACCCTGCTTCCTGCAGACACCCCAAGTTGGTCTGCAGACACCCGATGCTTGGGCCTCTCTCAGAGCCACATGGGGTTCCTTTAAGGGAAAAACAGGGCAGTGTGAGTGAAAACTGTGAACGAAGGTGAGTATTTGCTTACAAGCAGAGAGAATCGCAGAATTGACACATTCTTCACATTTGACAAATAGCACGGATATTGGAGGGGAACAAATGGGAAAAAACATGTGATTTTTATTAGCAGTCTGACAGGTAATAAAAATGAGACTTGTGCTTTCTCTGCCGTGTTTTGTCTGTCTGATCCTAAACCACCCTTTCCCATGACAAGCCTGCGATATCATTTGCAATACAAAGACAAGCAAGATAGCTTGGCCTCCCTTGGGAGCCTGATGCAAATTTGGTTTTGATTATTGCTGGCTTTTTAAGGAAAAGAAAAACAATTTGCTTTGTTTTATTTTGCTTTTAGTTTAAGAACTCATGACAATGAGGAAGGAAGGAAGGAAGGAGGGATGGAGGGAGGGAGGGAGGGAGGGAGGGAGGGAGGAAGGGAGGGAGGAAGGAAGGAAGGA
>LOJH01001543.1:26282-43989 GCA_001685095.1 Ellobius talpinus
AGGAAGGAAGGAAGGAAGGAAGGAAGGGAGGAAGGAAAAAGAAAAGACAAAGTGTGTTTCCCCATCACGCTGTCTGGACCCTTCCCCACTATTAACTAGGCTATCAATCCAAGAGCCACTCTGGATGTCCAGACACCTCTTCTCTGAAATGAAGGCTAGAGTAGATCTGAGACCTATTTTCCTTGCTCCTCGGGATGGCTCTTCTTGGCTTGGTTGTTCACAGTTACTGGCTTTCTAACACATTCCAGCCATTTTACCTAATTTTTTTCCTCTCAACTCTTTAAGAGATAAATTTAAAGTTGACAATGTGGTATCTTTGATGTGAACCAAGCTAGGAGTCTGTGCTTTCTCACTTGCTTCATGGAAGCGCTCGGAACTGTCTTAGCAAATTACGGCTCTCGCAGCACCCTGGAAACCCATCAACCCTCTGAAGCGCATCCAGTTCTTCCAGGCCTCTGCGCGCACGCTCAGCCCTGCAGCCTGAACAGTCTGGTGAACAGGGCTCCAGCCCCTTGCCCCGAGGAAGGGCCTGGCCGGCCTCTGTAGCCCAAAGCACAGGGCCACTCACTTTTGCTCAACAACAGGCCCAGCACCTTTGCCATCCACATGCTAATATTTCTAAAGAAGCTTCCATCTTTGCCCCTGACTCCCCAACACTACTTGTCCCAGGGCAGTATCACCCTGCTAAGTAAAGCAGGCAGTTTTCCTCATTGGCCAAACATAGACCCTTGGCTACTTCCTGCATGATGGGGTCACAGTCATTATTCTGTCTGTGCAGATCCAATCCAGGGTACCTGGTGCTAGGGTTTTTTTTGTTTTTTTTTAGGGTGTGTGTGTGTGTGTGTGTGTGTGTGTGTGTGTGTGTGTGTTGTATGGTTTGGTTTGGTTTTTCAAGACAGGGTTCCACTGTGTACCTCTGGATGTCCTGGAACTCACAGAAAGACCTGCCTGCCTCTGTCTCCTGAGTGCTGGGATTAGCAGCCTTCACCACCACCACCCAGCTGTACCTGGTACTAGGAAGAGCCTGACCCCTCAACTCCGCAAGCCCCCTTTGCCACACTGGAATGTGGAGGGGCCAGGTGGTCTGTGTCTCTGCTAATGGGGGAAAAGCTTAGGAAGCATAGTCTGCAAACCGGAAGCTATCGTGGGGAGTCTGGAAATTCTTGCACCAGAGAACGGAGCACCAGCTAGTTGGTCCAACTCAAGTCAGCGGCACAGGCAGAGCCTCCCTCCCAGTGACTGGTGGGTCAGCACCAGCTGCGCACCATTCCTCAGCAATAATCACTTGAAGATGCTGCCGTTAGAGGCGCTGCTCAGTTTCACAGGAACCATAAAGGCTCCTGGCCAAGACTCATGATCTCACCCTCTCCAGCCAGGGCTGTCTCTGAACATCAGAGCAGGGCCTGGCAGTCTATCAGACTAGGTGTCTAGCAGCCTGGCAGACCTGGTCATACGCCACCTGAGCACTTGGCTCTAGTGAACATCCCTGGTATACAGCCAGGCTCCTAGCAGGGGAAAGTGGGGGAGACAGACCTCCCACCCACTCAATCACCTGTGTGTTTACCTGTGGCAGCTAAATCACACCTTGCCTGCAACTGTGTGCACACTCTCGACCACAGCAAAGTGGGGTTTGTGGGAATAAAGTTTAGGCTCTTGGAGGGGTACTATCCTGGGGTGAGGGCAGGTAGTCCTGCATTAAGAGCAGAAAGCACTGTTCACAGGAACGTCAGGACAAAGGAGCCACGGCCTCAGCATGCTGGCACAGCTAGAAGCTAAGAAGGGTGAGAACACTCTCCCTGGAACAAGAAGCAGAACAGGCTCTGAGAAGCAGCAGGGGGGTTTCCTAGAGGCGGTGACCACCAAGCAGACAAGGTAAGGGAAAGCTAAGGAGAGAAACATTCAAGTACTGTGAATGGCCAGCAGTGGCACAGAGCCTGCAGTCCGCTTTCCTTGTGAAGCTTCAGCATAAATGTGACCCTGTAAAGCAGGTGACAACCAAAGCAAGCCATAGTAGGAAGGTGTGGGAGGGAGCAAGTGATAGGGTTTCCAGAGAAGAATTGACTGTGCCTGGGGCCAACACATATGCACATCCAGCGGTGTGTGCTCCAGGAGGGGGCAGTATTGCCCAGTGGAGACCTGCCTGCCCATTCTAGCAGGTTCTTTTCAAGCCAAGTGAGGTGATTTTTTCTGGCTTAGATCGCGAGGATGTGGGAACAATTAGCCAGCAGACCCTCAGGTGTTTAGCACAAGGCAGCCCCCCCGCCCCAGCCTCACCCCAAGCCCCTTTCAGCATCGGATGAAGAACAAACACAGCTAGTCAGAGACAGACTGCAGACTCCAGGTGCTTCAGAGCGTGCCGGCCTAGGCCTCGACCTCACTGAGGATGGAGGCCTTCAAACACAGGGAGCGCCTGCAGACCAGCCAGACACATGTGGGCACAAGATGGCCCACCTGTCCAGGGCATGCAGGACTAGGGGTCCTGGAGAGCATTCTATCCTCCCCACCCATGGGTCCTGCTTCCTGGCCTCTGGTGCCTTAGAGGGATTGGCTGAGATGGAGGCCTGAAGGGAAAATGGCTGTGGGACTCAACCCTACCTGGGCTTCCTTGGCTACTAGGGACCCTGGATTTCAGAACAGCAGCCTGCTCAATATCAGTTCCCCTGTCTTGGTGTTCTGTTGCTGTGAAGAGATGCCATGACCAAGGCAGCCCTTATAAAAAGAGAGCATTTAATTGGGGCTTGCTTATAGTTTCAGAGGTTTAGTCTATTACGTTCATAAAAGGGAGCATGGCGGCACACAGGCAGACACGGTGCTGGGGAAGTAGCTGAGAGTTCTATATCCGGATCCACAGGCAGCAGGAAGAGAAAGAGCCTGGCCCTAGCATGGGCTTTGGAAACCTCAAAGCCCACCCCTGGTGACACACTTCCTCCAATAAGGTCACACTTTTCCCAACAGAGCCACACCTCCTAACTGTTCTAATTCTTCTCAGATAATGCCACTCCTAAGCATTCAAATGTGTGAGTATATGAAGGGCATTCTTGTTCCAACAACCACACCCTCCCTACGTGTCTAAAAACAGCAAAAAGCAAAACAACAAAAACAAACAAACAAAAGGTGCTAGCCTCAGCCTTCCTGACAGGGAGGCTCTGTGGAACCAAGGTCCAGGTGACAGTGGTAAAGTAGTTTGCCTGGAAAAAGGCAAGTCCTAGGCTTGTGCTGCTAATCCTGAGGGTTCTGGAGGTTCTAGGAGGTGGTGCCTGGCCGGAGGAAGCAGGTGACTGGTCCTCCAGAGTGTCTTGTCCCTGGTCCTTTCCTATTCCTCTTTCTGCTCCCCGACCTCCACTAGAGGAGAACCTTCTGCCACACACTCCTGCCACCGTTATTCTCTGCCCAGATGCAGGGGGTCAACCAACCACGGATGGAACCTTCTGAGGACAAGAGTCAAACTAAAAGAAAGCCTCCCTCTAAATTGTTCCTGTCAGATTTGGTCAAAGCAAGGAGAAAAGTTCTTACCCTGGCTATAAAATGGGAATTCTCATGATACCCACACGTGAGTTGCTTCCTTAGGCTACTGCACATGTGTGTGTGTGTGTGTGTGTGTGTGTGTGTGCGTGTGCGCTAGAGAAAGTAAACACTGCTGCCCAGCCCCAGCTTTGCCAGGCAAGCACCAGCACCAGAAGCAATGGCATCCATACCAGCACACTCAGTCCCTTGGTTTTGACTTCCATAAAAGGAACCCCTCCCTCCACGGAGAACTTTCTGGTCCTAACAAGCAGTGTGGAAAAGAGCCAAGGGGCCTGCAGCCATCTACTTGGAAAGTCAGCAGGTGTTGAAAGAATGAGAGGGACATGTCTCAGGGACACAGAGGCCACCATGGAGGAAAGAGAACATAATTTGAGCATGGAAATCAACAATGGTAGTCATGGATTAACCTACAGAGTAGACTAGAAACCTCACTTTACAAATCAGGGAACAGCTCATCAGAAGCAAGATGACCAATGGGTATTCCTTAGACCCCAATTCATGGTACTCTGAAGTGCCACCCTGAAAATTCCTTGTTTATTACACCAATGAAAAGGAACTTGAAGCTGGACATGGTGGCACATGCCTTTAATCCCAGCACTTGGGAGACAGAGGTAGGCAAATTGCTGTGAGTTTCAGCCCAGTCTGGTCTACAGAGTGAGCTATAGGACATCTACAACTACATAGTGAGACTCTGTCTTAGAAAAGAAAAAAAGACAGAAAGACAAGAAAGACAGGAAGGAAGGAAGGAAGGAAGGAAGGAAGGAAGGAAGGAAGGAAGATGCAATACAGTGTCCATGTGTGACTTTCCAGGCAACAAAAGCAAGCCCAGAGCTAGGAAGACCTGCAATGATTAACCTTGCATACCTGTAGCTTTGCCAGGTGCCTCTATGGTGATTCTTGAGTGCCACAAGACTGAAGAGAGGGAAGTCCCCACATTGTTGATAGGGATCAGTAAAGCATTTAAAAGCCTGAGGGCTAGAGGCTAGAGAGATGGCTCAGAGGTTAAAAGCATTGCCTACTCTTCCAAAGGTCCTGAGTTCAATTCCCAGCAACCACATGGTGGCTTACAACCATCTATAGTTGGGTCTGGTGCTCTCTTCTGGAAGGCATACACACAGACAGAATGTTGTATACATAAGAAATAAATATTTAAATATTTAAAAAAAGCCTGAGAGCTGGTGAGATGGCTTAGTGTTAGAGGCTCCTGCAACCAAGCCTGAAGACCTAATTTTGATCCCCAGGACTCATATGACAGAAGAGAGAACCAACTCCCACAAGTTGGCCTCTAACAGGATATTTTTTAAAAGTAGCTAATTTTGTGTGTGCGCACACATAAATAATTACTTCCTTTTTAAAGCCTGCCAAGTTCAATTCACTGACAATAGGAGCTTGCAATGGGATGTGTCTCTGCCAAGTGCTCTGACCTTGGGACTGTAGAACAGGTAGATGAAATCTGGGTGTGGGTCTGTTGCGCCCTGTGTGTGATGACACCATACCCTGTCTCTCTCTTCCTGTGCTTCTGTTGGGGTTTGCATCCTAAGAAGCTCAGAACCACTCCACTCAAACTCCCTATATCCAACTACACCAGTCTGGAAGCTGGATCCCAGAAGATGCTCTGACAATCTGCCTTGGTGGATTAACCGAAGGCTGGAGGAATTGTAGACCAGATTCAATTCTCCTGACTAAAGCCTTTGTCTGACTCCCTACTGCTGAGGTCCTGTTGGCCTTCCCCACAATGCCAACCACTAGCTCTTCCACTGGGCTCATGTCACTGAAAGCAGAACCTAAGACCCTGGAGCTGGTGTTCATGATGCTAGCCAGGCCTGTGCAGCTGCTGCTCTCTTCCAACAAAGGGTCTCTTGCTTATGGCAGCCCTGTGTCCTTCTCTACAACACAGCAAACATGTCTTCTCTCTCCTCCCTCTTCTCCATTCCACTCTGCTCACACACTTTCTAGGCAAGGGGACATCTGCACAAACATAGATGCCTAGCTCCATGTTCTGGAAGAGACCCAGTGTCACATCAGGGCAGCTCTGGAGTGGGAACTGTGAGTGGGAGTGAAGGACCTGGGATCGAAGGGAAATTTGTCATAAGGAAGTCAGAGATGCTCCACACAGGATGGTTAACTCTCCATGATGCTTCAGAAGGTGGCCTTCCCAGGATGGAGAAGAAGGCTTAGTTGGCAACAGACAAAACTATAGGCATGAGCTTGTGGTGGCGCACACCTTTAATGCCAGCACTTGGGAGGCAGAGGCAGGTGGATCTCTATAAGTTCGAGGCCAGCCTGGTCTACAGAGCAAGTTCCAGTTCCAGGACAGCCAGGATTATTACACAGAGAAACTCTGTCTCAAAAAAGAATCTAAAAACATAAACAAAAAACCAAACCAAACAAACAAAGCTGTCAGTGTAAAAGTATCAAGATATGAGCCAACTCTGCCCAGCTATGGACTGCAAATTATGGAGCATGGAGAGTGTCTTAGTGAGGGTTTCTACTACTGTGATAAAGAAAGGATTTATTTCTACTTACAGCTCTCAGGTCATAGTTCACCACCGAAGGGCTTCAGAGCAGGAACTCAAGGTAGGAACCTGGAGGCAGGAACTGAAACAAAGACCATGGAGGAGTGCTGCTAACTGGCTTGCTCCCTGTGGTTTGCTCAGTCTATCTTCTTATACCACCCAGAACCACTAGCACAGGAGTTGTGGGCTGGTGGGCACCAGCCACAGTGAGCTGGGCCCTGCTACATCAATCATTAATCAAGTCAATAGCCCACAGACTTGCCTGGAGGCTATTCTTACAGAGGAATTTTCTCACTTGAGATTCACTCTTCCCCCTACTTTGTGCAAAGTTGGCAAACACCAACCACCACAGAGGGAAAGGGCTGGTGGGAGATGCCAATGACAGACTGATGAGCTACCTGTTTGCTAGGCAGCCTCAGGCAAGTTGACACACCTCTCTGGGACTCTGCTGAGTTGGCTTCATATGTCATCTGGGTAAGCAGGTGACCTAATACCCAGGAGGCCAACAGATAAAGGAACTGGCCTCTGGTTCACTGTCCTTTCTCAGAAACCAAACACAGGAACTCAATCAAGATTCCTGGAGGGAAGGGGTAAAGAGATGGTGGGGAGAAAGAAAAAAACAAGGAAGGATGAAAGAAGAGGAAGAGAAGGAAGGAAATAGAACTCCTGTTCTTCACAGGGAGTTCAGTGCATCATGGAAACCATTCCTCTGAGCATCCAAGACCTCAGCGGCTAGATGGACCATCCTCAAAAGTGAGCACCTGAGAAACCAGATTTCTGGGAGGCAATGCTCTTGGATACTCTCCTGTGACTTAAATTCCTTCAAGGATGAAGAGCCAGTGCCTAGGGACCAGCTTCTCCCAGAGCTGAGACCCAGGGAAAAGCCCATGGAAGACGATCCAGAGAGAAGCCAAGGGACTGGTCTATGAGGGGTGGTCCAGAGGGACAGCTTAAGGGATGATCTGTGAGGGATGATCCAGAGGGACAGCACAGGGACTGGTCTATGAGGGGTGGTCCAGAGGGACAGCCCAGAGGATGGTCTATGAGGGGTGGTCCAGAGGGACAGCCCAGGGGATGGTCTATGAGGGGTGGTCCAGAGGGACAGCCCAGGGACTGTTCTACGAGGGGTGGTCCAGAGGGACAGCCCAGGGGATGGTCTATGAGGGGTGGTCCAGAGGGACAGCCCAGAGGATGGTCTATGAGGGGCGGTCCAGAGGGACAGCCCAGAGGATGTCTATGAGGGGTGGTCCAGAGGGACAGCCCAGGGGATGGTCTATGAGGGATGATCCAGAGGGACAGCCCAGAGGATGGTCTGTAGATGGGAAATAATTCTCAGTTTTGCCAAGCCAACACTGTCGTCATTACTCTTCAGGTGACTGGCAGCTTGAGACACGCTTTTCCGGGGCATTGAACTTGGGGTGATGTTGACGTGGTTTTCCCGGACTTATTTCTATTTAAACCAGCTGTCCTTCAGAGCCAAACTTTCCATAATGCAAAAGCTCTTGAAGAGAAATCAATCAAAGCATGAAGAAAATGGATTTGTGTTCTCATTTTCAGAGGCAGGTATTTCTTTAAAGTGCTCCATGTTTTAATCACTGGTCATATGTCCATGAATAAGCACATGCATGTGTGAAGAATTTGGGTGACCCAAGGTGCTCAGTGTCCTGAAATCAAATTTCACCTCTTCTTGTGGCTGTGTAACCTTAAATGGGTTCCATAACCTCTCTGGGTCTGTTTTCTCTTCATCCAAAAGGGGCTGCCCTGCTACCACACCAGGGTTTGGATTACAGGAATTTTTCTCCACAATTCCTCTTTGCTGCAACGGTTCCACCTCTAGGTGCAGAGTGGGAAGAGGTATTAAATTCATGCACAGACACAGGTCCTCAGGACTTCTACCCCTTGAACCAGACACATCATGGAGGACCATATGGCCCCAGCTGTTCCAGTAACCAGGAGAAAATGGCCCACCCTCTGTAGCCAGGATGGGTGGCCCTGGATCACAGGGTAACTAGCAGGGGAGCCTGGGTAGTCAGAACAGGACAGCGGCTTGGGTGAGTAGACTCTGGAGCTCTCCACCTGTTAGAGCAGATGACCACCATCAAAGACCTGTCAATATGTCTGCTGGAACCATCAGACCCAAAGGCCCTTTCAGTAGCTGCACACCCCGAGTTGGCTTATGGATACAGTCTAGCCACGCATTGGGTGGGCACCCAGGGAAACACATCTACCCACCCTTCCTCAGGGTTGTATCAGCCCAACCCAAGCTAGAGGAAAGCTATGGTCTTGCTCATCAGTCCCTGTACAGAGAAGGAAACTGAGGCTCCAGGGTCAGGTGTGGCACAGCCTAATACAGACTGTGGGTCTCTCTCCTGGTGAGGCAATCCACAGGTTAATGCAGAGATTCAGGACAGGTGCAGACTGACCTTTCTCTCCCCTACACACACACACACACACACACACACACACGTAGGAGGAGGTGTAACTATTATCCCATCTCTGAGAAGGGCTTGTTACCAAGAATGGGATCACAAGATTTTACAGTAAGCACTGGTCTGAGGTAGTCAAGGCAGCCCAGGTTCTCCCAAGGCAGAGTCTACTCTATTTCTCCCCACTGACCTAGACTGAATGTTTGCCTTTGGCCCAGGCTGGAAGGCTGGGTGCCCTCTGCAGGTTGTGGAAGAGAGCCATCATGATACCTGGGCAGCAGGAAGAGGGCTTCGGGGAAGAACGTCAGTGTCCTGGGCAGAGGCTAGGGCAGGGCACCAGTGTCCAGAGGTGGGACCCT
Source organism: Ellobius talpinus (assembly GCA_001685095.1). NCBI lineage: Eukaryota > Metazoa > Chordata > Mammalia > Rodentia > Cricetidae > Ellobius > Ellobius talpinus. The sequence goes on from LOJH01001543.1 coordinate 35,109, forward strand.
CAGAGGCAGGCCCCGCTGGGCTCTCCAAGCCCACTTGTGCCTCCTGCTTGCTTCTGCTGACACTTATTTTCTTTTTGAGTAAGGACCATGTTTTCATTTTCCATTAGGTCACACAAAGTATGCGTTGAGCACTTCTTGGGCCTGGCTGCCTGAGGCAGGGATGTGGGACACACTTCAAGGGGGTTCTCACATTTCAAAACCTAGAGAAGCTGCTTCCTCTGCTCAGACCCTGAGCACAAACAGGCCTGGAAGCTTCTCTGAGTCTCCCACTGGGCAGGTTAGGGGTGGGGGTGTCCCCTGAGAAGCCCTTCTCTCCCCTATTGCCTCTTCTTGGCCATGCCTGGCAAGTCCCAGGGTCACCTCCTAGTGAGAAGCATAGACTAGCAAACTTCAGTGAATAGGGCCTCCAGCTCTGGGCCTAGATGCCACCAACTTGGAGTGGGGGTAGGGCAGCTTAGGAGGTAATCCACCCAAACAGAATCCCTAGCCAAATCTGCCTGAACCCTCAGGGCCCATGGAGGAGAAGTGCAAGAGAGAAGCACTGGCCCAGAAGAGCTGAGAACAGCACCAGAACCTGAACTGCTGTAGAAGAGAACAGGGCAGTGGGCTGGGGTGGTGCCTATAGAACCTGGCAGTTCTGTAGGTGGAAGTTTTGTTCTGGCAGTTCTGTAGGTGGAAGTTTTGTTCTTGCCTTTAACACACCACAGGTCCATCAACCAGGCCAGCCCACAGGAGCTCACTGTAGGAGACCTGAAGGTCCCTTCACCCCATGAAGGATGGGAAGCCTAGGGTGGGAGTCCTACTTAGCATAAAATCTTCAGGCTCCTCTGCTAAAATCCCTTTCTCCTTCCAAGGACTGGAGACTAAGGTGGTCAAGGCAGAGGCCCCAGGGAGCCAGAAGCTGTCTGGAGAGTTGTGTTGCTGGTAGAGAGGAGTGGAAGAGAAGGGGACCTGCATTCTTGTGACAGAATGAGAAGTCATTCTTGCTGGGGAAGATCTGCAAATCCCTGTGTGGAATACTGGTTTCCACCCCTGTAATCCCTAGACCTGGAGTCTAGACTCTGGGTACAGGCATCAACCCCTGTCCTGCCTGGTGTGCCTGGCAGGCACCCAGCAGAAGCAAGGCTGGCCTAGGCAGTAAGACCACCGACCAGAAGAGTGTCAGGCAGAGGCAGAGGCAGTGAGGCCTGAGCCAGAATCACAACGCTGCATGACTTCTTTAGAAGCACCCGGCAATTAATGCTCCACAGAACAGGGGCAGAGTCTGGAGACTGCCCTGCGGGGTAAGGGGAACGTTTCTGTTGAGCAACAGGACCCAAATTCCTGCCCTGTATGGGTGGACTGGGGCAGATCCTCAGGAATAAGGGACTCCGGGACTTCCGAGGGTGGGTGGAGCCCATCTGCTAATGACCCAGCGCCACTGGCTAGCAAGCACAAGAAAGAGGCACTTCCCAAGTCTGTCACAGTTGGTTCCCTTGTCCTGGGATGGAAGGAGAGGCACCATGGGGCAAGCCGACTGGGAAGAGTTGACGAGCAGCCCGAGTGTCTTCCACCCGCCCAAGCTCAGAGAAACCCGCAAAAGAAACTTAGACGCCTGAAGATCCGAAGGTCTGTTGCTCAGCGGGCCTCTGGTGGCCCCAGAGTCGGGGATTTCCCTGGAGTCAGGGCTGTTAGGGACTGAACCTCCTTGCTCCCTCATTAGAGTGTGCTGTCTCTCGGGAGCTCTCCCCCTGTCCTACTCAATAGAAAAGCTGCTTTGAACCGCTCTGCCCTCGCCAGCCTGCCCCATTGCTTAGCACTATGGTGGTTGTCTTGTTCTGTGTGCCAGGCAACCTTAAGCCCCTTGTAAGCCGGGAGCCGCCATTTCTGCCTTAGCGAAAAATGGTGCTAATAGAGCCCTCTCCGCGCAGGGATCCTGGATACATCTGCTTGCAGACTCGGGAGGGTGATAGAGCAAATTCCTAACAGCTTTGGATCTGTAAGTAGGGTCCCTGGGTCCCGGTTCTCTCAAACAGTCAGGTTGGGGACTTTGAAAACATTGTTGCTGTGAAGCAGCTTCAGGGACCCTATTGCTTGGGCCAGGTAACACTGCAAACATGGAGTTTGTAGGAAGTGAAGGGGTAGGATCAGAATACTGGGCATCTCTGAGAGGGGTCCAGCCATCCTTCTCCTTCTGCCTCTGTGATAGCATCTCTTTTCTGTAGCAGTACAGGGCAAGGAGCCCCCATTTTCAGGCATCAGTGGAGCAGTGGCTGGAGAAGCTGCTTGTCCTGCAGCCCAGGGCTAGCCTGGAGAGGTCAGTTCCTTGTTCAGTGCAGGAGCTGCCTTCTCTCCTGCACCAGGAGGGTCCAGCTTCTAACTGCTCCCTCCAGGGTTGAGAAAGGATGGGTCCTCCCCATTAAGAAACACCTTCACACCTTCATGGAGTCCACCATAGCAATGTAGCCTTTGGGTGGATACAGGGACCTGAGCTGCCAGAGGGGAGTGTCCACCGGTGAGCATGGACCACCTGGGTCCTGCTAGGGTCTGGACAGAGATCAGGGCTTAGGCATGGAGTTTATATTGCCACTCCTGATTGAGATGTGACAATGAGCAGGGCCAACCTCAAAGACTTCCTGAAGTCTTCCCTCCCACCTACAGGGAGACAAAAGGAGTCCTCTCTATCCCACATTGACAGGCATGCATCTTCCCTGCCCAGGACACTGATTTGAAAAAAAAAATGATACCCAATGCTCAGAATCTTGATCAAATCTCCTAACTTGGCATTATACCCAAGGTGAATTCAGTCAAGGCATCCAATGTTAACTCCCTGTGTGAGCCTTTGTAGTTTAGGACTGGTTCTTCACATCTGCCTTCTGCCCCACAAGGGTGCTGCTGACCACCTCTCATGTGACCCAGCATGCCTTTTCTGCAGGGAGATTACATAGGGCAAAGTCTAAGCTTCCAAACAGGCTTCAACCCTGCCTGATCAGCTGTCATTGTGTTCAGTGTGGGGTCCCCAAGCTGGTGCTCTGGGGCCCAGCAAGCCACTCCTGGCAAGTCCAGTCAGTCCTCCAGTCTTGACGTTGGTTTCCTGTTTTAGGAACATTAGACCACAAAGTGAACTACCTAAATTTCTACCTTAATGTCCCCAAGAGCTAGGGCAGTGTTTCTCAACCTGTGGGTCACAACTCCACAGTGGCCACATATCAGATATCCTGTATACTGTATATTTATATTACAATCCATAACAGTAGCAAAATTACATTTATGAGGTGCTAATGAGATAACTTTCTGGTTGGGGTCACCACAACATGAGGAACTGTATTAAAGGGCCGCGGCCTTTGGAAGGTTGAAAACCACTGAGCTAGAGACTGCCCCCTGCTGGCATCATTCCCTAATTGCAGACCAAGAAACTGGATAAGTTTGCTTCCTGAAGCAAGCCTCTGACTGGTGTACTTAAAAGCAAGCCTAAGTGGCGATAAGAATTACCTTGGTAGATAGCAAAGGGACACCTTAGCTCACAGGGGCCTGGGACCCTCCGCCCTCTTGCTGTGCAAAATCATCATCCGTTAGCTGCAAGGAGTCTTTGGGACTGGGTCCTTTTAATCTCTTCACTTCTCCAAATAGCGACCATTTCCGTGTACTTGGATATGGTGTGTGGTTAACTATCCACGTGGACTCCTGGGTCCTGTGAAGGCCCAGAGCAGTAGCAGCTGGCGACAGTGACAGGGCAGAAGTGGCATGGCCTGAATCTGCAGTCCACAGGAGGAAGATGAAGGTTCTGCCTGGAGTGTTGTGGGACATCCAGTCAGGACAGCTTCCTCTCTCTCTCCACTGCCCAGTCCTTCTATCTACCTGGGATGCTAGCGCCTGCCTTGGGCTTCACATCCTAGCACCACAGGCTGTGCTGTAAAACCCCTAGTCCAATAAGGACTGCAGGAATGTGGAGTTTCTGAATCTCATTTTGGTTCCATGCCAAGGAAGATCCCAAGTCTCTACACATTAGAGACTCTTCAAGATGTCTTGTACATGGTTCTATACATGTCTAGGAAGGACCATGGGATGCAAGAACATGCTTATTTCCATAGCTCTAACCAGCAGTTATCGGCTCAATTCCACAGGCTTCCTGCAGGTGGCAACCGTGGGCTCCGGTTCCTGCTTTGGCCTCTCAAAGTCCTGGGGGTGGGGCGGAGGGGATCAAATTTTGAAGGCTTTCTCCACGGTGTAGAAGTGGGAGGGTTCCAGGAAGGCTGACTCGTGAATGGAGGAGTCTGTCCAGTGGTTTGTGTTTGGAAGCTTCTGACCCAAAAAGCTGTTTTGGGTTAGCACATCTTCCCCTGGTCCCAAGAGGGTAATGGTGGGTGATTAGGACACTCTTTGTGGACATGTTTATCCAAGAGTCATTAAAGCTGCCATCTGTCCATCTCTATCTCAGCGCTGAGAGCCAGGCTCCATCTCCCAAACTGTCTTCTATGTTATTTCCCTTTGTTGTGGAGCAAGATACACCATCGCTCCCTTGAACCGTATTCACTAGCACTTTGTGAGGTACTGAGAATAGTTGGAATGCAAGCTAAAACTTCATAAGTCACCATGTGCAGCAAAAACAGTGACAACCCTCACTGGTTAGAGACCCGACATTTGACACACTTAGAGGATCCCCCCTACCTGTCCCTGCCAGGTCCTGAAATCATTTTGAAGGGGCTCTAATCAGTCTCCAAATGAGGCATGATGCAATTGCCCTTACCTCAGGTAGCTTCAGGGGCTATGTTATGATTTTGACTCTTGTGTTGAAGCCTTGGCCCCCAGCTGGTAGATCTGGACATTGTGGGATGCCTGGACTCCAGACATTGCAGGGAACCTGGATTGTGGGGCTCTGAACTATGCATTCATGGTGAATGATGCTATAGGAAGGTGCAGGAGCTCCAAGTGGAGCCTACTTGGAGAAATCAGGTAGCTGGAGCTGTGTCTTTTTTGTTTGTTTTTATTGAGCTATATTTTTCTCTGCTCTCCTCCCTTCCTCCCTCCTCCACTTCTACCCTCTCCCATGATTCCCACACTCCCAATTTACTCAGAGGTCTTGTCTTTTATAATTCCCATGTAGACTAGACCCATGTCTAGTCTTCTTCGTTGGCTTGGTTCTCTGGGATTGTGAAATATAGGCTGGTTTTCTTTGCTTTATGTCTAAAAGCCACTTATGAGTGAATACATATTATATTTTTCTTTCTGGGACTGGGTTACCTTACTCAGTATGATGTTTTCTAGATCCATCCATTTTCTGGGGCAGTGTCTTACCTTGACCCCTTTCTGTCTCCATCTTTGCCTGTGGCTTGGCTGTCAGGAAGTGAGCTCATGCTCCACCTGGTCCACCGTGTCCTTTTGTGGTATGGTCTCTCTTACCACAGCTCAAAACCAACAGGGCCAGTAGATCATGAGCTGAAACCTTCAATCCCTGAGCCAGAATGAACCCTGTCTCCTTCACCTTGCGCCTCTTGGGTTTTGTCACAGCACTGAAAGAGGGACAGACATGCTGGCTCAGTCCTCAGAGGCTGTATTTTAAAAGAAGAGGTGCTTCAGGCTGGCTAATTCCTAAGGAACTGAGATTTGCTTCCATAGCTCTGTAGGCCTGGAACTGAAGACCGGGGTGCCAGCAGGTTCAGGGGCTGGTGGTGGCTGCCCTCTGCCTCTAAGACAGTGCCTTCTCAGTGACCTCACTTGGTGGAAGAGTGAAATGTGAATCCATTCTTTCAGGCAATTTTACGAGGTGCTATGTGGTGATATTTTGTGCTTTAACAAATGAAGCTGGCCTGAAGATCAGAGTGCGGAGCTAGCCACACTAGTTAGCCATAGAGGCTGGACAGTGCTGGCACACACCTTTAATCCCAGCAGTCGGTAGACAAAGGGAAACCAGATCTCTGTTAGTTCAAGGCCATCCTGGGCTACACCAGACTGAATCAGTCTAAAAGAGAAACAGAGTTAAGCAGTGGTGACTCACACCTTTAATCCCAGCACTAGGGAGGTGAAGATGGGAAGTGATCTGGCTGGGTGGAGAGAGAAATACAAGGTGGGAGGAGACGGGAGCTCAGGATTCAGTCTGAGGTTTCTGTGGAGACAGGGTACTCCATTTGGTCTGAGGATTTCATAGAAGTAAGAACTAGTGGTTGGCTTGCTCTGTTTCTCTGAACTTTCAGCATTTACCCCATATCTGACTCCAGGTTTTTGTTATGAAGACCAACTAGAATTCCAGCAACAGTACTAACATCATTCCTGAGGGCAGATGGATACACAAATGGATGGATGGATAGACGGAGCATAGATACATGGATGGTTGATGTATGGCTACCTGGGAGGATGTACATGTGCAGACAGTAGATGACTCGTCCATCATCGCATCCCTCTCATGGCCTTGTGGGACTCCGAGTACTCACCAGAAACTATTGAACTGTTAGATATCGAGGGGAGATCCTTCCAGACCAATCTCCCACCACCTTGGCCATCAGGAGGGATAATAATTAAGCCTCCAGGTTCTCCCAAGATGGCAGGACTCTTTGTCAAGCCTACACTGCTCAGAAGCCACAGGCATCTTCTCCAGGATGGAGGGCAGAGCTGTCCACATCTGCAGGCTCCCTCACTGCTAACTCACCAGTTTTGCTATCCATAAGGCTCTATCTCTCTGAATACTTGGGAAAATTTTCCTGCACCATGACCATCCAGCCCTTTGTTCCAACCTCAAGTCACTTCCAATCAGGGTCACGGGCAGCCCAAGCTTGCTAATGATCCCCTGGGATTTTAATACCTCCGGCAGAAATCTGTGCTCCATTGTGGAAATCAAACCTGTTCCTATTTCGAGGTGCTCCTCACATTAAAACCAGACATCCCACCAGTGTTAAAGTGACCACAGCTGGGGAAGATAGGGATCCAGAGAGCTGGATTAGGCAGGCAGCTCCAGGCAGGTTCCAGGAGAAAGAAGACTCCCCCACCTACCGCCGCCAAGAATTCCTCCATCTGGCTGTCCATCATCCTTCTCAGATGATTTCTTCTTGCAGTCTTTTCTTTTCTCACCCCCTGAACTCCACTCTCCTGAAGCCACCTCAGCCACCAGCCCTGGAAGCCTAATGACCACCTGCAGTGGACTTGGGGAGATGCATTTGGAGTCTCTGCTAATCAGTAGGCAGAGTGGGGACCCAAATTCATGCATTTCTCACTGTTCCTAATAGAATGTCCCATCTCCAGGGAAACAGCAGGGGAGCCCAGACTCTAACAGTAGATCGCCCTCTGGCCTGCTACCCCCGGGGGAAATAAATCAGAAAAGGAGGAGTTGGTTGGAGGTAAAATGAATGGCTCGGTGGAACAGCCAGGAGAGCCTGTGCTGAAGCAGATGGTATTCCGTCCATTTTTCTAGGCTGAAACATTCACTGGTGTCCGATGTCCTCCTGCCCCAAAGGACGAGTCCCAAGCCTGGGCAGGGTGAGCACAACTGAGACCCCCAGGATCTATCTACTCCTCTGGCACAGGGCTCCAAAGGTTCCTGAACTAAGGTGGGTCTAAGTGCTGCTGTGTTTTGGCCATGGCTTTGTCCTGCTCCACCCAGAGGATGTGCTGTCTTCTGCACTGTCTTCTGTTGGGGCACCTGTTTGTTCCTGGAGTCTCGGTAGGGCAGAAAGACTTTTTTGCAGACCTGGAAAAGGTTCAAGCTACATATGTGCATATATTTGTATGGAGGAGCTAAAGAGGAGAAATGGAGCTGCAGAACTGACAGCCTGCCCCAGATGTAACTCAGGTCCAGGACCATAGAGTCTGCAGAGGACAAAGCCCACCAGGCTGTTAGCACTGCAGGGCAGCTGAGGACCCCAGGGCTGTGTATTTTTCCAAGCTCCCTCCCCACCCGCTTTCCCCAGCTCCTTATCCTGACCATCTCAGCTTCTTCACCCCAGCTTCTCTTCTACTTCCTCTTCTTCCCTCCTCTTCCCTCATCCTCTTCCTCTCTCTCCCCTTCCTCTAACCTCCTCCCCTTCCTTTTCCCCTAACTCCTCTCCATCCCTCCCTTTCTCTTTTAACCTCCAAGTCCCTAACTGCAGAGAAACCCCTTCCTTTTTCCAGTTCTAAAGGGAGACTTTCACAGAGTCATAAGTTGAATAGACTCTTAAATGCAGCCAAGGGCTCAGTCGGTGGAGGACCTGCCTAACACACAGGAAGGGAGTTTGGTTCCTAGCACCATACTGGCACAAGCACTTGGGAAGCAGAGGTGGGCAGGGGTGGGAGTGTCCATCAGTTCAAGATCATCCTTTGCAACATAGTGAGTTTGGGGCTAGGCTGGGTTATGTGAGACTCATCTCAAAAAATCAAAAAGTAAACCCCTTTCCCCAGACTTTGCATCTAATTTTTAAAGAGATTTTTTTTAATATACAACAAAGGTTTGTTCAGAATGTGGACTACTCACACACCTACTTGCTGGATGGTGAGTGTCTTAAGTGTCCTTTGCACTTGAAGATGCTGAGGTGACAGGTGGCAACCCATGACACTGGAGCCTGGTTCAAATCTGCCAACTCTGATGATGAGGCTGTATCCTGCTGGCTGTGATATGGAAGAGGTTGTGTGGCTGTCAAGGAGATCTGACTGCTGACCACCAGGAGCTGAGAGGGGAGCAGCTGGAGAGAAGGCACAGCAGGACCACTTCTGCAAGTGTGTCTATAGCTAAATCTGGCTAGGCCTGGGGAGTGAGTGCCAGCAGCCCAGGAAGGGCTGCAGTCCTTCACTGCAAGTGCTAGGGACAGTAGGCAGCACCTCCTTTGGTCACTTTGACTTTCAGATTACGCTTCCAGGTTTTTTATATTTATTTATTTATTTATTTTATTATTATGTATACAATATTCTGTCTGTGTGTATGCCTGCAGGCCAGAAG
>LOJH01001544.1:10534-27074 GCA_001685095.1 Ellobius talpinus
TCTCTCTCTCTCTCTCTCTCTCTCTCGACAGGGTTTCTCTGTAGCTTTGGAGCCCATCCTGGAACTTACTCTGTAGACCAGGCTGCCTTTGAACTCCCAGAGATCCACCTGTCTCTGCTGCCCGAGTACTGGGATTAAATGCATGCACTAACACCGCCTGGCAGAACACTTTCTCTTATAAGCCTTATGCTTCTTTTCACAAAAACATAAGCCCTCAATAATGAAATCCTAGAGGATCCTAGAGGACTATTGTATAGTTGTCTTTTTAATAATGTGTTAATTGCTACAAAGATCCTGGCTAGGTTGAGTTCTATAGGTTACAATTTGTAAAGCTTAAACATGTTCTTTACCGAAATCATCATTCATGAAGAGTTTCCAAGAACTTCTACGCTAAGATTTATCTATGAGTCACCTGTATAACACTTTAAAGGTGTTGCTTAACAAGTTCTATGCATCTCTATTTGTAGACATATGTCTGAGCATCTGGGTCTTCAGAGATACTCATACCAACGTAATCCTAAAGGCTTTTGCTAAGTATGGAATAATTTAACAAACTTTGTGAATTTAATTAAGCTTTTATCCACATGGTGTGTTGGAAGACAAGGTGGTTTATACAAATAGCATAATGTAGAAAAGAGAAAATATCTATTCTTTTTACAGAATGGAAACAAGGTTTACAGGGCAAGTAGGACATTTTGCTTGTCAGCAAAATAAATGTATTCTGAATTTATGAATTGCTAATAAGCTGCCTTCTCATCATAATTAATGGCAATTAACCTTTTAAAACTCCATCACTTATGGGGCCATCTCTGGCAGACAGCCCTTAAAGACAGAATGGAATTTGGACAGTGAAGAAAGACATTCCTCAGGCCTTAAAAGTCCTGGAAGGTAGGAAATCAAGATTACTACAGTGATGTTGCAGATATGACAACCCCAGAGAATTCTAGGCAGGGAGAAAATACATACTTGGGCTGTGATGATGAGAGGCTTTCATCCTAAGAGGACCACTGAGCTAGAGGTCTCTACTACTGACAACTGTTTGCCTTCATCAGTTTTTCTCTTGGGCAGCGGTACCCATTTCCCTCATTTGCAAAAGACATGCATAATACTATTTTAAATGAAGCCCTATAAGCCAGTGTAGGAGTTTGAAAGAAAATGGCACCCAAAGTGAGTAGCACTATTAGATGTCACTTTCTTGGAGTAAGTATGGCCTTGCTGGAGGAAGTGTGTCACTGTGGAGGCAGGCTTTGAGGTCTCATATATGCTCAAGATACCGCTCAGTGTCTCAGACCACTTACTTTCGCCTGCCTATCAAAGATGTAGGATTCTCAGCTCTTGCATCATGTTCGCCTACACACTACTATGTTGCACCATGATGATAATGGACTAAAATTCTGGAAATGTAAGTCCCAATTAAAGGTTTTCCCTTTATAAGAGTTACCATGGTCATGGTGTCTCTTCACAGATATAGAAAAGAAACACTAAGACAGCCAGCATAAGACAAATATAAGCCTTCTTATCAAACAGCAAGGATCCTATGAAACTGCTTTTCCACACACTGATGCTCTTCATGCATCTTCATCATCTTCAAGATTCTCAACTGGATCCATATCACATTGCATATGTTTACCTGGTCTGGGCTTTTCTAATGAGAGTAGGAAAGTTCATCACAGTATCTCTAACACTAATATTTATTGAACAACTATGCCACATGAAGATTCTGTTGAGGCTGGTCCCTTAGCTATCATATTTATACTGAAAATGAGATATGGCTAAGTTGTGCAAAGCAAACCCAATCAACAGTCAAGGTGTAGAATCAATCTAGATGTTTTATCACTTGATGAACAGATTTAAAATAAACATGACACACATATGCAATAGAATGTCACACAATCACAAAAATAATGCTCTTTGGACTAGAAAGGGAGGGGGAGGGGGGATGGGAGAATGGGGAGGGNTTTTTAATAACAATAAAAAAGTGTCTGAAATAAAAAAAAAGAATGAAAAAAAAATAATGGAATTTTGTCATTTGTGACAGTGCGGATGGAATTGTAAAGCAGTGAAATAAGTGAAATAAAGCTGCAAATATTGCAGGACCTCACTCACATGTAGCATCTAAAGGTTGCTATCATAGAAATTGAGACTAGAACACTAAAATGGCAAGAAGAGGAAGAGGCCCAGGATGAAGACAGATTACGAAGTGTTGCTGAATTCCATCTGTATTGGTTGAATGAGTTCTGAAGTTCTGTAATACAGTGTGGTGAGTACAGACATGATGTTGTGTTATACATTAAGAAAACACATGAGAAATGCTGCAAATAAATTCTAAACATTTGAGGAAATAAATATGCTAACCCTTACTTGAACAGATAGATAATGAAATATGCAAACTCTATGTAGATTTTAACATAATCTTAAAGTTAAAATACATAAATATTTAAATCAGTTCTTTAGTACTATTGAGTGTTAACCTCAATGTGTCTAAAAATTTGTTGCAAGTGGGAGACAATTCACACTAACCACCTATTGTTTTCAATACTTATTTTCCTGATCGTTACTAGAAAAGTGGCTCTCCCTTCCTCCACTTCAGATTCCGTTTCTCTATATGATTCAAAAAACTTCGTAAGTCACTAGCCAAATGGAAATTCTTGTTAGTATGTGTGTATGTTCTTAGAGAATATGGCTATGTCTATGATCTTGTAGAAATTGCTGATCTTCCCTTGACTTCCCATCTTCTTCCCTCAGCACTAATATAAGAATGATAATGTATCTATTTTTTGTTATTAAGAAATTTAAGCTGAGTTTGATGACTTGTCCTCACACTTGGTACAATATATACCTAACGCAAGAAGACTACTTTCAATCTGAGGCTGACCTGGGTTACATACTGAGTTCCAGGCCAGTATGGACTTTCAAGTGAGTTCCTGTGTACTAGCTAGTTTTGTGTGTCAGCTTAACACAAGCTAAAGCCATGTGAACAATGCTGAAGTGTAAGCCTAAATAAACTTTTTTCCTCCCAAACTTGCTGTTTTTCATGGTGTTTTGTCAGAACAATAGACCTAAGTAAGACAAGTTGGTACCGGGAGTGGGAAATTACTGTGACAAACCTGACCATGTTTGGGTAAGGATTGTGGAAGGACTTTGGAACTTTGGGCTAGAAAAGCCATTGAGTGTTGAGACCTCAGTGGGATGTTCTGTGGAAACTTGGAAAATAAAAATATTGAGAGAAGTGTAGAGGATGGAGAGCCTGGCTTGCAAAATTTCAGAGGGACGTTTAAAGACTCTATCAGGGCCATTTGTTATTTTGAATCAAGATCTTGTGGTTCTGGTTAGCTGGGACTGAAGAATCAGCTGGGATTAACAAGGTACCAGAACTACTAAAGCAAAAATCTGCTTTACTATACTTGATGCAGGTTGGTTGGAGCTAAAAAAAATAGCAGTAATTAAGAAGAGACAAGCATCACTAAGGTGAAATACTCTGAGAAGTGTTTTCCGAGATCACTGAGAAGCTGTGTTTCAGAGGCAGCCAAGGTTGTACTGCATGCTACCAGTCAGACTTGGTAATGTGGAAGTTCACCCTGGTCATTCTGGTTTTGAAGGCACGAAGAGGTCATGGAGAGCAGCTGTGGCTTGGCATTATGAGGGGTCAAGAAAGGCCACAGGTGAAGGTGCAGACTCAGAGCCAGTGAAGGCCCAGGACTGAAGGGGTCATGCAAACACATTGAGGATTAGCACCATGAAGAAAACCTATGAGAGGCTACTGGGGAAACTGCAGCCCAGTTGCATCAATGGACCTTGGCATTTTGGGGATGTCAGTATCATGGGAAGACCACCAAGAACAGCAGTAGCAGTGGAACCAGCTGGAGCCTACAAGATAAACCGTGTGTGCTGCAGAGGGCAGAGCTGAGTAAGTGACCCAAGCCCTTTGGAGGAGTCCAGAAGATAGTGAGTGAATCCCAGATAACTGAACATTGAGGTATTTATACTTTTGGAATTTGGTTTTGTTTAGTTCAGATTATGACAGTGCCCTAGATCTTCCCTCTTGAAGAAGGCATTTAATTTTGATTTTTAAAGAAACCACCACTAAAAGACTTGAACTTTGAAAAGAGACTAGATACTAAAAAAAAATAAAAATAAAAAAAGACTTCAACTTTAATGTGTTTGAATTGGTAAAGACTATGGGACTTTTAAAATTATTTAGGATTTTAATGTGAGATCTTGGGGATGAATAAGAAAAGAAGGGTTGTGGCTTAATAGTGATGTGTTTGTATGTCAAGCTGACAAGGGCTCAGTTGTACTGGGTAGTTTTGTGTGTCAACTTAGCACAAACTAAAGTCATCAGAGGAAGGAGCCTCAGTTGAGGAAATGCCTCGAGATCCAGCCTCGAGGCATTTTCTCACTTAGTGATCATTGTGGGAGAGCCAAGCCAATGGTATGTGATGCCATCCCTATGGGCTGGTGGTCCTGGATTCTATATCAGTTCCTGCCTATGGGACCCTGCCCTGTTTAAGTTCCTGTCCTGACTTCCTTCAATAATGAACAGCAATGCTGAAGTGTAAGCCTAATAAACCCTTTCCTCCACAACTTGCTTCTTGGTCATGGTGTTTCATTGCAGCAATAGAAACTCTAACTATGACACCTGTATCCAAAGCTCCCAGAAATATTAACATATACATGTATGTTAATATGTGTGGATCATAAATAAAAGTATGTCAGCCAAATGGGGAGAACTGTGTGCTTACTATTATCATATTCTGTATATCTCATTAATAATTTGTATATGAATGTGTCATGACTTTGGTCATGAGTTCATAAAGACAGAGGCTATATGATACATGAATATAACCATGGTGAAATAATATATTTCGCCTAATACAGAGCATTAAATTGAATGTCATTTCAACACCAAGTATTGATGTTCTATCATCCACAGCAAGACAAGCCTGCCTTCCAACATGTTTTTATCGCTTCATGTATCCCCCTAGCCTGCCACCATCATTTCTTCAAATCTTAGATTTGAAATCAGACAGATTTGACTATCAGATATCAAGTCAAATCAATGTTCTGTTGTCATTTTTATTTAACTAGTAGTTGATTATATTTCTCCATCTATGAAATGAGGCCAGAGTGGCTATCCCATAAGCGTATACATAAAATTAAATATGATATGCAAATAATTACTTTGTAGCTAGTTTTGTGTAAATGCTAGCTTTGATAATAATACTGGAAACATGTCAGCATGTCAGCATGTAATGAGAGAAAAACATCTTCTCATTATTGTTATTAACCATTGCTGCTTGGATTAAAAAAGCAATGTATTCTAAGTAGAATGGTATTTACATGTGTTCTGTTGCTATGATATAGCACCTAATAAGACCAGCTTTAAAGGAAGAAGCATTCCTTCCCATGCACAGTTGCAGAGATTCCAGTGTGTGGTTGCTTGCCCTTGTCATTTCTGGCCTGGGGGGAGTCTGCACATAATGTTAGGCACATGCATAGAGCAAAGCAGCTTACCTTATATCAGACGAGTTCCAAAGTGAGCAATCAAGCTCCTCTGACAAAGCCCAGTGTCCCTGTGAACCCTTTAATGGATCAATTGAATGAGGTTGGAGCCCTAGCAATTCAAGGAATTTCCAAATGGTTCACCTCTGGTCACTGCTGCATTGTCTTCAACACATAAGCATTGGGGGAGAAGGGGCACTTTGGCACTTTAGATTCAAGATGTAGGTAGAATTATAGTAGAAAGAACATAGGCATTGAGTGTGGCTTTCCTGTATATTGCTTGTTAAAGCTGAGTAAATTACTTAATATGTGTTGGCCTTCTGATTTCCTATCCCCAAAACATGAACAACAATAATGCCTAGATTCTAGGGGCAAATGTGGTCATTTTCTGAAGCCCTTCATAAAGCAGTAGAGAGCCATCATGGATGTGCTCCGTGACCTTTGATTCATTCTATGTGCATGAAACATGGCACTCCTGGCCATTGCAGAATCAAGAATGATGTGTTTCACCAGCACACAGTGGGCTCTCAGCAGCTCGAGGCTTCCCATTACCAAGCCCTGCGCGGACAGCTGACTCTCAGCATAAATCCACATAAGGCTCAGGAGAATGTTAAATGTCAGGGAAAGGCTGTGACAAAAGCTGCCTTAATGAGACATCCTGTTAGCTCTGGCTGCTCCCAGGTCAGGCTCCTTGTGTCCGAGCAAGAGCACTAATGGACTAGGTAGTTGTGTATTTCCATCTGGCTAGGCACTGGGTTTTTAATGAAGCAAGCTGTCCACAGATGTGGGCAGAGAGGAGGTGGAGGGAAGGAGAGAGGAGAGAGAGAAAGAGGAGAGGAGAGGGGTATCTCCAATGACAAACAGTTTCATCCTAAAACAGTGGAGAAAGATGGTGGCACAGGAAGTCTTGACACACTGTGACGTGCATCAATTGGAGAAAAGCTGACAGAGACCTTCCCACCCCTGCAGTGGACCCTTGCACAGGGCAGAAAGAAGAACAAAATGTTCTGCTTTTTCAAGGGCCTCTAATACCCTCTAATACCCTCCACAGCTTGAACAAAGACTAGTGTCAGCTGCCTTACTTCTTAATGATGAATAATTCATACACATCAAAGCAGCCCTCACAAAATACTTTTCCTGCAGCCTCAAAGACAGGGAAACAACAGCAAAAAGGCCAGAAGGGGACTTTTTTTTTTCCAAATCACATCATCTCTCTTATCCTCCACATTTTCTTCTGCAATATCCATGGTTTGGACTGGCTTGAAATCAGCTGCAATATCATTTTAGAAAACCATTGAATTGTTTCAGTTTCTTTCTTTCCCCCATATAATGGCAAACTCCTATTCATACTTCAATTCCCAGCTCAGACACTGACACTTATTGAATTAAACCCTGCCACCCACCTACTTCCTTAGCGAGGATCAGCACGAACATCCTACTTCTTTAAATCTCCAGTTTAGACATAAAACTTTACAATCATCAGCACTCGATGTTGGTGGAATTGTAATGACTTGCAATTTTTACTAAAATACAGAAGAAGCAACAGAAAACATTTGCACTCAGCCGTCAAGAGCACTTGCTCTTCTTGCAGATTGTCCAGGTTGGTTCCCAACACCCACCTGATGGCCTACAATAGCCAGCAACTGTAGCTCCAATGGATGATGCACCCTTTTCTGACCTCCACGGGCACCAGGCACACATGAAGTACACTTACATACCTGTAGGCAGAACATCCACACACATACAATAAATTAATCATGAATAAGAATCAAGCAAAAAGACATTGACCTGAAGTTTCGAAATTCCCTTGCATATTAAGTCTATGAAAATGAAAACAAGATGAAAAGAATATTTTACAAACCTCACACATACCAAGGACTGTTAGTCTTATCTCCTACCATTTCCTAGGAATCAGAATCAAAGGTTTGGAAATGCAAAGACCTGTTAGTTCTGTTTGGAGAGCTTATCAGCTCTCTTTAGGAGGGCAGGTGTTTTAGCGGGAAGTATTTATTGAAGCAGAGATAAAAATTAAAATGACAGCATGACAATCTAGGTTAGTTTTATAGCCTGTCTTAAAAATTACAAACTCCTTCTCCCTTTCCTTTTGATAATCATAAACAACAATTTACTACAGATGTACACCCATGAGAATACAGATGCTACTCACTTTTTATACTTCTCAACAGTCTACTGCTTCAGTAAAATACCAGTTCAGTGTCAAGGGGAGACCACATTTCCCTTGTAGAGTGAATGCTTGCAATCAAGGGAAGAAGGACAGGCATTTTAAGCTAGCCTCTATTTATTCACTGAGTGCACTATAATGCATGGGACTCACCAGATGCCGTGCTTAGCTGCACAAAGGAAACTCATGGACCATGAGATTTAGGTCTCACTCCTACAGACCTCATCATCCCATGAAGGAGAAAGATGTGAGCAATGATGATTTCTAAATATTTTCAGCGTTATGGATGAAAGAAGTTATAGTTTGGTAAGAGGCTGGAAATTTAGACATGGCTTCAGAGAGGGAATGAATTTGAATCTGATTCTTGAGGAGTGAATGAAGGGCCATTTTCCAGTGTAAGAAAGACAGGGAGACTTATCTGAAATTAATGGAGCTTCTAAAGGCCTGGGGATGGGCAACATATAGATTGAAATTGCCAGATGGCTAGGGTACTAGATCTATAGCAAGAGATGAAGCTGATGAAGCAAAAGAAACCACAGGATGCTGTTGCTAAGAGCCTTGAATTATCAATGAGTAAGTATGGCACTTTGTAAGTCTAAGATGAGTATGGGTTGAATTAGGCACTTCTTTGCTTGGAATAAAATGATAAGGCCAATACCATTTACTGGAATGAAGTAGGTGAGGACACTGAGGGTCACTAAGATCCTCTGAGGATAAAGGAATGTATAAGAAGACTAGACAGAATGGTGGCTCACACAGAGACATTTTGCGGTATTCGTTTACAGTCAGATGAGTTCAAGAGAATTAGTGCTGCACCCCAGGTCATTTAAAATGGATTAGTCAAAAATCACAGTCCCTTCAAACAATAGGAATAGAATATGTGGGGTGAGACGATAGAGAAAGTAGCCTAGGCACAGACTTGGTAAGCACATAACTAGGATGGTTTTAGAGAAGGATGAGAGTTTTAGTATGATTGTGTTGCTACAATAAAACACAGTTAAGTATTTTATCAGCAGAAGAAATGTTTATGTCTCAGAGTTCTGAAGACTAGAAGTACAAGTCACCCGAAGACTGAGCATCTAGCAAAAGTACACTCTGCCTCAGAAACAGTACATTCTGAGTACACCACTAGATTGTAAAGGTAGTGGTGTGTCCTCTTGGATATCATTGACAATGGCAGCAATCCCATGGCATATGCCTGATTTGGAAAGATGCTATGTAAAGGCCAATGCTTCAAGTATGTAGTAACTACTGCAGGGAAACTGATGAAGGGGGTGAGAGGATCCAGTAAGATGTGGAAGCACAGTGTATCCCATGTACCCTCCTACCTTCCTAACTCAAAACTGTGGGTCTCTCATCCAATCAGCAACTGAGATGCCTTTATACTGTTATAGTCTCTCTGTTATCCATTACAGAATCAACCAGAAGAATACAGAATATGTACAGTTTGGAGTAAAGAGTGGAATGGATATAGGAGGAAAAAGCCAGCGATATTCAGAGTAGAACAACCAGGACTGTGACTAAGAGAGACACTGCTAAATGATTATGCTTGGGATGAATAAACATCACATGATCCAGGAAACGTAGCAAAAAGCTTCTTTAAAAATTTTCCTTGTTAAACACTCACATTGTTTCACATCTCCTTCTAAAATGGAAATCATCGGCTCCTCCTTCCTTAAGTTAATGACAAAGGCAAACTGAGAGTGTACCGTAAGCCAGGGACTGGCTGTGAGACTGAGGATGCCAAAGAAAAAATGCAGGCTTGATTTCTTTTCCTAAGAAATTAACACTCTACCATGGAAATGATAGACATTAATGTAGTACTCATAAACTTAAATAATTAACTCAAGCCGAGATTAAACCTTAAATGAGGAAACAAATTATTCTGAGTTCGGGCAACAAGCCGCTATCACCTTGACTGAGGAAGGAGATTAAAATTTTCCTGCAAAGTAAGGCTTGGGTTGTGGTCAGAAAGGTGGGGGTGGCAGATGAGAACTCTACACTAAAGGAAGAGCATATGCAAAGTCATTGTGACAAGGAGTCCAGAAAAATATTATGCTACAGAAGAGAGTATGGAAGACAGATGGAAACAGAAAAGAGGGGCGCATTTTTATGAATGTATTTATGTACAATGCAGTTTGAGTGTTTGCCTACATTCATGTATGTACACCTCATTCACCCTTGTGGCCTGTAGAGGCCAGAAGAGGCTATCAGATTCCCTGGAGCTGGAGTTTAAGGCAGTTGTGGACAGTCTCCTCCGCCTCCAGGCCTCATGTAGGTGCTTGGAATGCAATCTGGGGCCTCTGAAAGAATAGCCAGAGCTCTGAACTGCTGAGCCATCTCTGAGTCCTAGAACAGGGGAATGTGTTTTTAAAGAGGCTGAATGTTAAAGGAGGATTCCAACAGGTCCCATACTATGTTTCTTAGTAGTTTTATAAATATTAATATTCAAATAGCACTGGGTTTCCAAGGGTAGCTTGCACTGTTTTGCTGGTTTAAAATACGCACATTGCTCGTCTTCCTAGGGCTTTTGCTTCTTGCCCAGAAGTTTATGGATGACTCTGAGAGGAAGCTGAACATGGATACCATCAGATGAGTTTGCAAACCTTAAGGAGTCCATGTTTAGAGAAAGGGGAAGGGAGCATATGCTGATGAACTAGGGAAACAGTGGTAGGAGAAAGAAAAACTCGGAGGGGTAAAGTGGCACCAGCCCATAGGAGGTGCGCGGACATGGACAGGTGCCCAGCGAGAAACATCTGACTTCAAATGACAGAGAGACTGCTTACATCCTGTGTGCTGGATACTGGGAGGGGCTTTTCATCCACAGTAATGACAGAAGCCTTCAAAAGTGTCATGTTATTATCCTCCTCCTATCCACATGAAAACTGGGACTCAGGAACAACTCTGAACAATTCCATGCCAATCCACTAGTAAAGACATGGTGGGGACCAGTTCTGAATAGAATCCATTGGCGTAAAATAAGCAGTGGAAGGGGGGAGATTAAATTATTGGTTTCAAATCAAAATATTAAAGCGGCAGATTGTTGACTTAGAATAATTACAGCTACTTGTAGAAATATTTGAGGACCTACAAGCATAGCATCTTCATCCAAATTTAGGCATAAGAGCTTGAGCCAAAATAATAATACCTCCACCCTTAAATTAGTAGAAACTCTTGTGCTCCAGGCAGAAGCAGAGATGAATAATGCATATGCATCAGAGAGCACATTAGCACTTACACTATCCAAAGGACCTGTTTTTATATCATTTGACTTTTCTTCTCTCCCCCTGTAATTACTTCATTTCAACAAAATCACACTGTATTATGATTTAACAACTGAAACAGTCACTTAAGCGCTGATACTTTGCAAGCACCTTCCCAACATTTCTACCAACAATCTAGGCTCCAAAGTGAAGAGAATGAGCAATAGCTTGAGGGCTCAACTCCTCCGCAGAGCAGAGCTCAGCCATCCATTACAGAACTCCCAGCGCTTAAAATCTGCCCTGGCTATCATTCTGCCCTCATACACTGTTAAGAAACCTCAAGGTATGATTATTACAGGGCTAAGAGGGGAAGAGATTGGCTTGTTTGGCTTTCTTTTTTTTCTCAATCATTGGGAAACTGGCATGGTGTGGGGATATTTGAACTGTAAACTGTAATCATACCCCCTCTTTGGAAGCTCACTGGCTTAGTCTGCAAACTTCTTTCTTTCCCAGTCCCTTTGCATCCAGATGAAGAGAGAAAATGCATCTTGAAGCTTCAAGATAAAACCAAAGCCCTAATTGTTCCCATGTTTCCTGCAGATTGGAAATTCCAGCCTGTGTTTCCTTCCCACGAAAGTCTCGTTAACTCAACACATGCAAATAATCAAATGTATCTTGTGGTCAGTGTGTGTTTTCTTTGTCAAATGCCTACATCTGAACACAGAACTCTGAACACAGAACACAAATAATGGTTTGTACTTACAGAATTACAAACTCTTACTCCCTGGAAGGAATCTTTACAGATGGCTTCTGCCTTTCAGGGTTTGATAACGCAGGGGTCGGGTCTGGCGCCCAGATGTGGAAGATGGCCTGCAGGAACTTGCAAGATAGAATGTTGGCTTTGGAATGTGTGAGCTGCTGTTGTTTGAATTGTGCCACCTCGGCCTAAAGTAGCTTTGCATTTTGTACTAAGCAGTGTGTCCCCTAGCTTCCTAATCAAAGGTGTAATCAATCACCATTTGCAATGTTTACATTTTGAAAAGGAGGAAATGCAATTCCCCAGTGCAGTTGTATTTGAATTTGCAGGGAGCCACTGATTTGGGAAAAGGAAATTTTTAAAGAGAATGTCATATACCTGCATGCTGGTTTAAACCTTGTTAACCGAATGGAATCTGCAGCAGCACTCACATTTCTTTCTGTTTCCATAAAAGGCCAGATAATAAATATTTTAGGTTTGTCATATTGTAGCAACTACTCATGTCTGCCCTGGTAGCAGGAAAGCAGCCATAGACAACATAGGAACAGGTATGTCTTAGTTCCATTAAATCTTTTAATTTTGTATACTTTCACCTGGTATAAAATCTTTTAATTTTTTTCACTTTAAAAATAATTCTTAAAGCTTCTTCTCGGCTCATAGTGATGCATAAACAAGATGGGCTGTGTTTGTCCTTCTTGCTATGTTTCTCTGGATTGTGACATGGAGCGTATACTCAGAGCTGTTTCTCACTATAGTTTATTCTAACAAATACATCCTTAGGCAGTAAGACATCTTTTGGATAAATGTCTTCATTACATTATACAGGAAAAAAACTCTAGATATTTCCTTATATAGAAGTCTCTAAAGTATTTCCAAATGCTTATAGCTGAATCTTCAAAAGCCTAGGTTTTATTTGTCTTTATGTCAAGGACATGAAACACATCAGAAAGTCAACATCATCAAATCCTGATAAAGGGTTCTTCAGCTAAACAAAATTTTACTATACCTATGCCTTGTTTGGGATGCTGGATTTTCACTATAGACTTCAATTTCCAGCTTGTTTCAGTGAAGATTCATCTTCAGTTGTTTGAATCATCTTTCATTCATTCACTGGATAAATATCTCTTGAGCACCTACAAGGCTGTATCACCATGATCTGAAAGAATCCTTATTCTTAGGGCCCCAACATTTCTACATATACATTCACTTATTTATTCAACACTTAAATCATAATTGTTGAGCATATTCCAATGAGTACAAACTGGAGATGAGCCAGTTCAAAGTCCTGAGCCTCTGGAACATTCACCTCAGGGAGGATATTAATGAAAACAATCATATGAATGACTTACACCATGTTCTTTTCAAGAAAGACAGGGTCCTGCTGCTTAGCCTATTCCTGCTTAGCTACTTCCCCTTGAACTACTCCTCCTCTTATCTCATCCTGTGAGTAACTGGATTGCTGGCATGTGTTATCATGCAAGGATCCAGTATTGCGAGGAAAGGACATAGCACTATAGGATGCAGAAGGCTAGTTACTCTAATCACACTGAATCCCAATTTCCAACACAAGCTGAACTCATCCATGCTGACCCCTTAAATACAATGGTCCTACTCCATAAATCTTAGATGCTCTAGGCACATTTAAAGGTTTCTTGAGTGAGTCACTTCTCTTTAATGCAAGATATAATTCCATCTGTCCAAGCTAAGCTGATTGTATGTGTTACTGTGCCTCAATACACATGGATGGCTATGACTTGTTCAACATTGTCAGGCTCTGTGCAGACTGCCAAGAACAGAGTTAGGCTCAGTAAATGCAGTGTTGGACTTGAGCATGAATACATGAATAAAAGTATGTATGCATCATGAAAGCAGACCAAATTCATGATGCATGGAGAGTCACTCAAAGAGATATTTATATTGTGCATGAAATATGGGCCAACATTTAATGGATTCTTGTCAGTCATTCCTCTGTTTAAAACCTGATAACACATTCACCTTAGATCTAAACCAAATTTCTCTTTATTCATAACAACGCACCTTCAGGAAGGAAGGAAGGTCAAATCTATCTGCTCTTATTATTTCTCTTTTGTAATTTCAGGGGCTGTCACCAAACCCCTCTTGCCCCAGTCTGACTCTACACTTAGTTATTTCAAAAGGAAGGTGCTTCTTCTTTGCATGGTAGCTGGGCACAGAGCAATGATTTACAGCATCCTGCAGAGGCAGGTTCCAGCATTCCTCCCTGTCAAAAGATGATACCATTTAACCCCAATTAACTCCCATCTTAAGTTCAAGACTTCTGGTTTACTAACATGAATCAATACTCTACTATATCAATTATGCAAATCCTAACCAATGACATTCCTTGACTGTTTCTGGAATTAGTATTAAAATTCTGCCAAACGGAACATTACTGGAAGTCAGATAACTATTCTGTAGGAAGTGTTGGTGTCATAGGCTGATCATGAGAGTTTGCTTGATGTTTTCTCTTGAATACAGAAATGAAACTATTTGAAAGAGGAAATGAGCCAGTAGAAATGATAGGCAAAGGAAGATAATAGAAGGAAGATATGAACAAGTTCAATGATATGGTGTGGGATTTCCCTCTGTGTGCTGTAACACCATTGGTGAATAAAGAAATTACCTTGGCTTGTTGATAGGGCAGAAATTAGGTAGGTGGGGAAAACTAAGCTTAATGCTGGGAGGAAAAAGGCAGAGTCAGAGAAAAGCCATATAGCCCCATAGGAGCCAGACAGAACTATACCCAGTAAGCCACAGCCACATTGATTACTAGAAATTGGTTAAATTAAAAATGTAAGAGCTAGCCAATAAGAAGTTAGAGTTAACAGGCTAAGCAGTGATTTAATTAATACAGTTTCTGTGTAATTATTTCAGGGCTGAGTAGCCAGGAATCAACAAGCAGCCTCCTTCAACAGATTGGCACCCACATAGCCAACTAAAATTCACTAAAAACCTGAGAGGACTTGCAAAGGAATTCTAGACACTGAAAAACAAAGTTTAGCTTTATTTTTTTCTGAATGGGCTTTGTTTGCTGGTGGCACACTGCAGCTCCTTTAAAAGAGGTTTTCCTGATTCAACAGTAGAAAAAAAAGCCATGCTGTTTTGAGAGGCTGGCTTTCTGGGCCATGCTGCCAGCATGACCTCTGGTTCTTTCAGGAGACTGAGCATTTGAATGGGGTTTGTGAGCAATTTGCCGCAGCTTGCTTGATGGCAACATGGACACATGGTGTGCCTAGAGATGGGACACTGGGCATGGCTTTCAGAGGCAGTGAGCAGGTCCAACATGCTGTACTGGATGGGGCAAGCAGGAGTGCCATATTATCCCTTAGCAACGACACCGCTTAAGTTCATAAGAAGGGCTTAGCATTTTAAGAAGTGCTCCTGGACAGTAAAGAATTACAGATACACAATAGGACAGATTTAGACATAAAAAAACTTCTAAATGAGTCACAGTGTTGGATAAATGTACAAAGGCTTAGAAGAGAGAAGAAAATGAGTACAGAGAGTTATAAAAGGGAGTAAGTGGTTTATAAAAAATAAAGTCTTTAAAGAGACAGAGTACAGACAATCATAGATAAAAGGGGTAAAGAAAAATAGCCACGTAAAGATGGAGAATACACAGAGTCTGGATTATGTATATTGTTGTGTTTTCTTTTGAATTTTTTGACTGTGAATGAGTTAAGTACAAAGAGACATTTCATTGTCTAGACTGCTAAGCTAAACTAACATATATGTCTTTAAAGTATCTTGATTTCAAAATATGAATTTAAAGATATGTTCCTTTGGAAAAGAGATTGTTATTTTGTTTCCACAGAAGATAAGAACCTGTGGATTAATTCCAGGATAAAGTGGTTTGATGGACCAAGACCCTCTGAAAGATCTCTGTGAATACCCCAAAAATTTATTTTGCCCAATAAACAGCAGAAAGCAGTTTGAAGAAGAACTACACCAAATATTGTCTATAAATGTTTGTTTACATTTAAAGGGGGATACGCTGTAGAGATTTGCATTGGTATGAGTCTTCATTTGTTGATACAAATTTAAGCTCAATTTTGTTAAATGTATATTTCTGCTCTTTATTAAGACATTGTGTTTGTGCAGTTCATTTAAAAATATAATGTATAATTAAGAAATATGGGTTAATAGATAATAATCTATAATAGTCAAGCTTGTAGTCATGCTAGTTAGATTTTCTAGATGTACAGAGATGTATTTCAGATGGATAGGCATTCTTAAAATCTTTCGGAGACCTTCATAATACGGCATTTAACTGTTTTAAGAATTTAGGACTTTTCATGACAGTGAGACACATTGTTCCCGGCAGCATCAATCTACTTCAAGAGGAAGATGAGCATTGAAGAGGCTCCTTATGGAGTGGTTAGCCATTTGGGCAAGAAACTGCTCTTGCCTGGACTGCTTGATGAGCTGGACATGTAGGACCCACAGAAAAAAAGACTGCTGAACTTTCCTAAAGGTGAGATGGTCCTTTGGAGTTCCTGCTTCATGAAAGAATAGAAAGAGTCTACTAGACATTCTGCAGGACACAGAAGAAAGTGTTTGACAAATTGCCAATATAGGCAGAACTATCTTTGAAATTTACTGCTTTGTAGAAAAGTCTGGGATACTATGGGCCTATAGGCTGAAGATGGATGCCCCCAAAAGTACAGAAGAACTTTGGGTGACTGTCCAGGTAGCGAGATGTCTCTGTCAATTCTAGAGTTTTGGAAGTGGCTTACAATGCACTTTCTGTTTACTTAGGTAATATTATATCCTTCTTGAGTCTTTGATGGAGTTGAAGAGTATATAGTTATGGTTTTTCTTAGATATGATAAAAGATAAAATAAATATAAATATTGTAACTGTAATTCTTGCTTGATA
>LOJH01001544.1:27482-49444 GCA_001685095.1 Ellobius talpinus
GCCAATAAGAAGCTAAAGCTAATGGGCCAAGCAGTGATTTAATTAATATGGTTTTTGTGTGATTATTTTGGTGCTAAGCAGTCAGGAACCAACAAGCAGCCCCCTCCTCCTACAGTGATATGCAAGTATAAAAATATCATAATGAAATCTTGTTTGATATGCTAATTTGTTTAAAAAAACAAAGTTTCAGAACTATAAAATACATAACAAACAAAAGGAAGTTATTTTGTTTTAAAGTTGAGTAAAATTTGCAAGATAGTTTCCCTAGGGAGAAGAGAAGAAGAATCAAGGTCCAGATAGACACTCCAAGAACTCCGGAGGGTTTTTAATTCTGAATATAAATGAAAAACACCTAATAAAATATGAATGAGCAACTAATGAAAGATTTGGAAACCTATTCCCACCTCTTCTCCTTCTTTCCTTTGGAGGGTCCTACCATCCAAGTAGGAGACCGTATGCTTAGAGTTTTGAAGAAAGTGGGGTAATTTGATGGTTACCTCTAATGATTAAGTTGGCCTACACTAAGCTCACCTAGAAAAAAATGATTTTCAAGGGAAGATTGTCTACACTAGATTGTCCTGTGGGCATGTCTGTACATGTGTTTGGGGAATTGCCTTGCTTGTCTTAACTGATGTGATAAGACCCACCCTAAATATAGGTAGCATCCTGGATAAAAGCACATGGAATAGGGAAGATTTTTGCATTTTGCTTTTTTCTTCACTGGACCTTAGCATTTACTGGCAAATTCATCTAACATGTTGTTGCCACAGCTGATTCCATCCCTGGTATTATAACTAGGTTCTTTAGCTTATGAAAAAGAATCCAACAACTATTTAGGAATCTTCCTGGCCTTCTGCCCCAGACTGGAACTGTTGAAGTGCCAAGAAGGCACCCAGCATCATGAATGGAGCAACTACAAAGTTGTTTTCATTGTGAGACAACCAATGTTGGTTTACTCCAACTTCATCTTGTAAACTAACCAAGTAAATCATGTTTAATACACATTCATTCTATTGGTTGTGACTCTTCAGACAACCCTGATTAATACAGGCTGGCAAGAATGTTAAGTAGTATATTGCTTCCAGAAGTTGAAACTACCCTATTTTACTTGTTTCTGTACCACCATGGATCTTTCATCTAGTCCCCATTTGTTCCTTCATAGGACAAATAATTCATTATAGCCAAGGCTTCTGTGAATATCACACAAAAAACATTATACATGGTGCTAAGGTTGGTGACAGGAACCTAGCAAGTGCCAAATGGACATTAGCTGACATAACTGTTGCACACAAGTGGTCATTTCAGTATTTTCCAAGTCCCAGATTTATTTGAGGGATTTTTAAAAATTTCTTTCATTCATTCATTTATTCACTCATGTGTTGAATACATATCCTTTAAGCATCTTTTAGATGTTGCGAACTGCTTTACATCCTTGAGAGGTGACAGTGAGTAAGCAAAGCACAGCTGTCCCTTCTTGGGAAGTTGAAAGTGTTCCCTAACCTTTCAAGTAAATATGTCATTTTTCTACACAGACATTAAAACAACCTCAAGCTTTTCTCTGATGCAAGCAGTTCATCTGCCAAGATTTTTCCTTCTGTGTTTGGCACATTGTAGTTGCTCAGTCAATGCCAATTGAACAAATAAAATGTCAGTTTAGGGAGTAGACGCGTAATGGTAATGAATGTGTCCTCTGCTAGAACACTGAGATGTGAGTCAGAGGAAGCAAGACTCTCTCCCTTTTTCTCTCCCCACCCCGCTGTCTCTCTCTCTCTCTCTCTCTCTCTCTCTCTCTCTCTCTGTGTGTGTGTGTNTGTGTGTGTGTGTGTGTGTGTACACCAGCACATGTGTGTGTACTCATTTGTATCCCTGCTTTGCTTAATCTACTAGTGAAAGAAAATATCCCATTGAAATTTTAGCATATTTAGTGCCAGATTTGGTAGTGCAACTTTTTAAACCCTGTTGTCATGACAACCATGTTACTGAGACAATCAGATACTACCTTAAGTGATCGGAAGGACCTACAACTTTTGAAGAAAGTTTTGATGGAGGAGAGTCATGTTCAAGTCTGATTCCTGCCATCACAGTTACCCATTTCAGAGGAAGGTTTCAAAGGCATTGCCCCTTCTCCTACAGTGGTTGCCTAATGCTATTCTACTCAAGTGCCACAAACTGGGACAAAGAAACCATACTTGGAAGCAGAAGGCCTGATGCTTGACTATCCTGGAAGCTTGAAGCCAAAGGGTGAGCAGAGGTGGTTCCTATTTAGATCTTTAAGTCTTCTTCTCTCTTGGCTTGTGGATAAGAGTCTTCATATTCACATTCAATTCTGCTTTATCTTCACAGCATCTTTTCTCCATGTATATTTCTGCTCAAATCCATGCTGCTTTTTAATAAGGATATTAGTCATGTTGGACAGAAGTCTACTCTAATGACTTCATGTTAAGTAAATTACCTCTGTAATTTGTAGAGTCAATCTCCTCCCCCCCGGAAAAAAAATAGTCATATTCTTAGACAACAAAGTTCAGGGCTTCATTGTGTGACTTGAAAAGAGAAAATACTCAGAGCTTAACTTTCTTACTGTCAGGAGAAATTGAATGTGACTGCCAAGGCATTATACAGATGGTACCACCAGTTCCATCTAACTAGAGGAAAAGTGAGACTGTGAAGTAAACCTGCTTGCCTTGGGTCATAGAGCGAAGAGATTTGTAGCATGACACTATGCTAATATCCATTTTTTGAATTAAATTGTTTCCAGATGTTTCATACTCTCCTTGGGAGACAGGATCTCATAGAGAAGAACAGTTAATGTAATTTAAGAGTTTGGTTCCATTAGAGTAAGCGCAACATTCTCCAGATTCCCTCAGTATCAAAATTAGTTTTGCTCAGTCCAGGTAGAATCAGTAATAAAAAAGATCCAAGGTACACTTTCCTTCCAGGCAGTAAGCCTATATGACCGCCAAAGCTGTCATTTTTTTTACCTTCTGAAATGAAATGTTAATTTCTCCTCTAAGACCCTCTGCAGATTTAGTTTGTAGGCTAATAATGGTTCACTTAAGAACAAGAGAAATGTCATCCCTGCTTTGATGTGTGATCACTAAAAAGAACTATCTTTAAATTCCCTTCAAAGGGGCAATGTTTATGAATCGACTTTCAGTATGATATATAAAGGGATTTGTCAAACACGGTGTGATTTCAGCGATGCAGAAAAACAGGAGTCACCTCCCTGAGCCTTAGGAATGTGAGCTTTTGAGTGAGCCTCCTCCTCAGTAGCCTTGGTCTCAGAGCTGCCCCACCTCCTGCATTCTTAGGGCTTCTAGGGCATCCTTTCCTTTTCATTCTGTTTATTAATTAACTTATTTGGTTGTCCCTTGTGGCCTTGCTTTGAAAAGTGATGAATACAATGAGAAACTTTTTGTCCACATCATCAATCACCATCCTGGCTGGGTCTTGACATCCAGAAATGCCAAATATATTGAGCTGCCTGGGTTTGTCATTGGTATTTTACTTTCAATGTCTATGTAAAAGAGGCAACTGGATTTGATTTCCTGGTAAAGGCTCCTTCATAGCAATCGTCTTTGTACAGGGGACAAGGTTGTCAGCCACACACAGACTAAAAGTAACATCATTCAGAGGCAATTGGGTAACAACATAGTGAAAGACTTCATAAGTTCTAAGACATTGTTTATGATGGTAGAAAGCTCTACAAGCATACACATGAACTGAAATTGTAATAAAAAATACTTAATAATTTTGGCAATTACACTAAAAATCAGCATTTGTATCAGAGATGCTATAAATTTTAAGGATTCAAATTGTATGTATTTTAGTTCCCAGAGATGGCTTAATGGTTAAGAGCACTTGCCACTCTTGTAGGCCAGTGTTTATTTCTTAGTACCTACATGGCAACTCACAACCATCTATAATTCCAGTTTCAGGGGATTTGATGGCCTCTTCTATCCTCCCGGGTACCAACCTTGCACATGGTACATCAACATACAAGCAGACAAAATACCCATACATTTATATAAACAAAATAATTAAAAATTAAAGATACACATATATTGAAGGCTAATTGATTGACTCACATTGAGGAGACATTTTCACAGTCACAAGATGGTGAAATTGCAAATAAAACCCAAATTCTGCCTTCAAATCCACATCTTTCCTATAAAATCTCCCAGCTATGGTTATCTGAATAATATACAATGGGTCAGATAGACTCAGCTTTGAACATGACAGTGACTCTAAAGGAAAAACAGTCTAGGAACTAGCCTCCAAACAGGATTTCAGATGAGGCAACCATGGTTTTCTCGAAAACACTGGGGGAAGCCCGTTGTCACCACGGCAATCAAAGGAATAAATGTCTTAATCTACAGAAAGTCTTTGAGATTGAAAGAATCCAAAGAGAGAAGGCAGTTATTAGACTTATATATAGAATCTATCATCTCCAGGTATAACACAAGCCATTTCACCACCAACCAAGCTGCCTGCCTTGAGAATTTGGCACATTAGCCACACACCTGGCACACAAATTTCAAGTTCCCATTTGACTAGAGTTCTAGTTTTCTAACCTTGATTTCCTACGAAGGAAAATGTATTACTTCACCTAAACAAATAACTGTGGTCACAACCTACATTGGCCACATTGCTAGGTTGTAAAAACAAAACTCTTAGACTCTTTCTGAAAGGAGGAAGGATCCAACTGTTTAGGAAAAGACAAACAATAGTCAAAGATGCAAGGCTGGTGGAGCACACCTGTAATTCCAGCACTCAGAATGTAGTGGCAAGAGTATTATGAGGTAGAGGTTGGTTTGAGCTATATACTGAGATGTTGTTACAAAAAAGAAAGAAAATTAGAAAGACAGAAGATATGTCTGACCTATCAAAATAATTACCATAAGTCTCTGCAAGAGCTACATGTCCCGAAACATGCAACTAATTCTCCATGTGTTTTCTTGCTATAGTCTTTGCCAGATGAGCAGACTCTACTCATTTCAGTCTGCAATAAACTGCTTTCATTAGCCATAGGTCAAGTACCTGTTGAAAGCAAGACAGAATAGCTCAAAGAACTGAGACAATGGAAAAAGACTCATGAAAAGTGGGATGGTGCAATATGGGGCACTGGATGGTAGTCAACTGTCTGATGGGAGGGCAGTGGCTCTCCCGTGTTGCAAATCCACTGATTCAAATGTGATTGGGGTTCTCTATTCCCTATGTGATCATTAGTTAACCCTAGAGTTCCACTGATTGGTCAAAGCCCTTTTCTAGATGGAGACTTTTCCTTTTGAAACTTGGTACTCCAAACAAGCCCATTTCAACAATGCTCTTAGGCTTCACTTTTCCTGTCCCTCTTCCCTCATGTCTTTTATCTCTGGAATTCCCAAGCTTCTTTGAGCCCCATGTCTGCATTCAACTCTTTCTAGATTTTCCTTAACATGACCACAAAATCTTAGCCCTGCTCGATTGAGTAGTTCATCTGTGGTCAGATTTATTTCAGTTCATCTCCAAAATTAGGAATGCTATTGCCCTCACTCAATGTTCAGTGACAAACTATGCTCCTAGGTGAACTATTCTTAACTCTTGGAATTTCTTTTTATGGACCCAAAGTAACAGTTCTAGAACAATCTTCACTTTGGTTCTAGTCTGCTTTTTGAAAGGGAAAGAACGAGCTATCATGATTCTTAGGTGCCTGCCTTTCCATAATTGAAGGCTGTCACTTTTCCATCATTGGAGCGTTGCTGAAATCTTTTCTCTACACTGAATATTCTAGTACAATTGATAACTTCCATGGGGAGAAAGAGGTGATTCCTTTACATGCCATTCTAATATAGTGTTCCATTACAGAGGACCACAGCTGCAGTCTTTGTAAAAGAAGATGGCTCGCCTATCTCTCCCCTCCCCTCCCACCCCTCCCCTCTTCTTTTCTCTCTCCTCTCTTTCTCTACTCTCGACTACTCACTTCTGTTGGTTCTATTAGCCAAGTTATATCCACAACCACTTTTTATACAGATATTTCATGATGTTGGTCAGTAGAAGCATGAGACCAAACGACGAGTCTGTTGCTCTGCAGGATTTGCCGCTGAGACAAGCATCTATCCACTGCTTGGAACAGTATAATTAAGATCTTTACTCATAAGCCCATGCAGTTCTCAGACCACTGTGTTCTGCTTCTGTAGAGTGGCTTGCATGTGTGACTTCAAATGCTGAAAACATCAAAAGCCTGGCAAAATCACAGGTATTGAGAACTGGCCTGAAATATTTAAACACCATATAGTTCCAACAGACTAAGCTGTCACTAATAATAGTTATATTTTACACATCAATGTAATAATAGTTAATATTGATGCTTTGTATTTATCCACCGACTTTCTTTAGGAGGCACTGGCAGAGTGAAGTAAATCTAACATCAATATTAAAAAATAAACCCTTGAATTAACTACCAATGACATACCCCCAAAACATAAAAGTGCACTACAGGGGTTTCTGACAGCATGGAAATGAATGGTTTTGCAAAGCATGAACATTTGGCCTATAGAATGACAAGAAAGTCATATGTCACCCGTGACTATTCCAAACTCGTACCCTCAGGATCAGTGTTAATTTAATTTCAACTCTGTAAAAGTAGAGTTGGTGAAGGGCAGTAAAACACAGGAAAGTTCAGGCCAGGCTATTACTTGGGAGTGAGAGATTGAGTGCAACAATTCAGCCGTGTGGATGGAGGAGACAGAATCCAACCAAAAAAAAGGTTTCTAAAGCGGCTCTCAAAGGGATACCAAACCATATCTCTTACTCATAAAGGGAAGGTATGCAAAATGCAGATGAGTCTAAGTCTTGGCTGCTGAAAAGTTATTTATTGGGGGTTGAAATTTTTTCCATGTCCACATTTATCACTGGACTCTATGGGTTCCCTGGCCTCTTTCAGCCTTTGTGTGAGAGAGTAGAGGAACATGGTTTTGAGTAATAGTGAGTTTAGTATGGTAGGTAGGAACCATCCAGGAGACTACTTTGGAGGACAGCTTGTTTGCTGAAATGGTAGGACTAGCTTATATAGCTTGAGTTGGGAGAGAGAGGGAAGAGGTTAAGGGAGGAAGCGATGTAGCAGGAACAGGGGTGCTCCAAGTAGATCAGTCAGACTAGCAGACTGTTGATTGCAGGATTTCTGAGATGCTTACCTCCCTGGAGATCAGGGAAGCGGGTCAGAAGCTTGACTGACTTTATCATGACATGCCTTTGTCTCCATGGAGTTGTTTAAGCCCAAGCCTGATTTGGCTAAGGAGTGCCCCTACTCCTGCAAGACTCTAAGAGAGCAATCTCAGAAATGGATAATTCTCTACTGTCCCTCATCTGGCTTGGGAACCCACAGAATGACTCCAGGTCAAGTCTGAGAGTCAACACCACATAGAGAGGTGGCTGACATCCTAGTGAGTTATTAAGTATGTATTAGTATATAAAACAAGCAGTGTGAAACTTTTCATTTCTTGTGAAAAATGTAATTTACAGACAAACTGTAATACAGAAATAAAATTCCTGTAATGAACTGCTAAACATCACAGCAGTCCCAACAGAAACAAAACAGGTTGTAAGCCAGTAAGTATTGCCAGCTCTTTAATAAGACCGTTAAGTTCTTAATGTGAGAATAATTCAATGTATTAACAGACTGGCTATTATTCCTTAAATTGGGATGGAAAATATGGGTTTAGTTTCTTGTGTCATTCTCTCTTTCACATCCCACTTCCCTAATAACTGTATTGGCATGCATTTGTCATATATAGAAGGGAATAAAATATGATTTTTAAATAGTACTTGCTTTCAAGAAGTGTACTGTATCTCAACAGAAAGAAAATCCATCAACTTTAAGTATTTAAGGCCTGTCACTGAATGGCACAATGAGAGATACAACGGCACAAAAGATCATTGGAAGGGTGATATGGTGGCTGCATAGAAGCATTCAGAAACAAGATATTGTAAGGCACTGTTCAGCCTGTGAAGAAAGGGCTGCTGAGTTAGTTACTGTTCCCTAGAGAGATGGGATAAGTAAATTAGATAGATACATCAAGACATTGCTTAAGAAGAGATGGTTCATTCAGAGAAGCAAAGCTGTATAGCCTTCCACATGTAAGTTCTCACCCAGGAAAGCTGGAAGTGAAGCAGGGTTCTGTATCTGAAAGCATGAGAACCACGGGACCCAATGGTTCAAGCCCACATCTGAGTCTGAATGCCAGAGAATGAGGAACAGCAGCACTCAAAGGCAATAGGAGATAGATGTCCCAGCTCAGGCTGAGGGATCAGATCCATTCTTCCTCCACATTTTTGTTCTCTTTGAGCTTCCAAGACACAAACAGTTCCCAACCACACTGGAAGGACAGATGTGCTCACTTTAACAATACAAATGTCAACCTCAACCAGAATACTTCTATACCGGAAGCTTTCTGGATACATCTTATTTTAGAGAGCTGACACTAACCACCCAATATCTCACTCAAAGTGTATAAAGTTTATGGGAAGTCATCTGAAGAAACAACGGATGTGATGTGTTGATGTAGATCTCAGGGGGAACATCGCTGCTACCACTCAGCATAGGCATGTTTCAAAATACATATTATTACCTTGCTCATAGTCATTTATGAACTTAATACTCATAGTAATACTATTGGATACTATATTAGTTAAGCAGTATTTTATGATTATCTTTATACTGACATTGGTGCATAGTTTGGTAGATTCGTTATACATTTTGTCACAGTCACTGGTCTCTCTGGACCCATGTCCATTTCCAGTGCTCTGTGCAAGAAATATATTCATACATATTTTACCCCAAACCTTAATCATCTCACTCCCTTTTTTGCTCACACTCTGAGTATCCTTTGCCCAACAACCAGGAGAATGAGATCAGGTAGCTCCCTGTAGAAATGAAGATATATCATGAAGAAGAGAATCCTGTTGTTCTAGCCAAGAATATTCTTGACCAATCTTGAGCCTGTCAATCACCAGCTATCTGAAAGAATATAATCAAAGATGAATACTCATTTGGTAGCTACCTACATACATATAAGTGAACCCTGCTGAAAGAGAAGGGCTGCCACAAACAACCCACTCATCTTAAGTATTAATAAGTGACCACTGTTTTAAGGAAGAACATGAGCTTTTCCTGTTTGTTATTAAGAAACAGCTAGCTGATACACATATCTTCCTCGCAGCAAACTATGGGATAGGTCCTATTATTCAACTTCATTTTACAAAGAACAACTAAAGCTTTAGAAAAGTTTACTCATTCATGCTAAACCACAGGAAGCCAGCATTTTAGTTCAAACAGTGTTTCTGGGAAGCCAGAACTCTTAAGCACACTGTTACTCTTATACTCTGTCTGTCCATTATGATCCAAATCTTACAGCTGAAATATTTCAACCAGACAAATATTACACAGCTGAAATAAGACACAAATCTAGTTTTCCTCACCCCACCTCTCATATGATTTCCACAACAAAACAACCCTAAGAAATAAATATCACCATAAAGGAAGGTTGCGAGCAAACGTGTAAGTTGTTGGACCAGTGTTTAGTGGTCATAAAGAAGGTTTACAATTATCTATACATGGTTGGTGTATGTATGTTCCTACTCTGGAAAGTTTAAGGGGCAGAAAGGGGACTTCAAATAAGCTAAAAACCCAAACATGGATTTACTATTTGTGTTTTCAACCAAGTGACATTGCTCAACAGAAAATAGCCCTCTCTTTTGCTCAAAACTCAATTCCGACTGAATAAACTTCCAAAACTACAGGGACTGGGTCAGGAAGGTCTCTTCATGCTGGACATAAACACCAACTTTGTGGAATCTTGAAGTGTTTATATTTTTCTAAACCCTAAAATATGTTGGCAAACTGTCCTTCCGCAAGGACCCCTACTAGGAGGGTAATCTTAATCCAGCACAAAAGGAAAATATTTACAGGAACCAAGGCCGGCAAGTTGCTCTCCCCTGTGTTATGTGATATACTGACTACCCTGATTATGTGACAGTTTGATGGGCACAGTAGAAAAAAAGGCTTAGGAATATAAATATTAATGCTTAGGTAGTGATTTGTGTAAACTGAACAGCAAAAACAAAAGTAGAGATAGAAGTTTTTCACATATTTTCTTCCTTGTCCACAGCATACATTATTCACCCCACACGCTTCCCTTCCCATCACTGTGCTTGGCGAGGGGATCTGAAGTCGTATTTCTCATACACTGAATTTTCATAAAATAATGTCTTTCTTCCTTCCTTCTTTCTTTCCATCCTGTTCTCCCTTTTTAAGAATTAGAAACAAAATGAGGCTGGTCAACAAAGTGATATTAAAACATTCAAATCAGGCTGCAAAAGGTTCTTTAGTGAGTATTATGGGGTGTCAAGATGAATTTAGAGAAATGTTAATGAATTCTTTTTTATTTTTCTTTAATTTTGTTATGGCTTTTTGAGACAAGGTTTCTCTGAAGCTTTGGAGCCTGTCTGAAACTAGCTCTTGTAGACCAGGCTGGCCTCAAACTCACAGAGATCCGCCTGCTTCTGCCTTCAGAGTGCTGATTAAAGGCATGCACCACCACTGCCTGGCTATGTGTTAATGAATTATTAAAATTTGTTTTTGTACCTGAGGAGCACTATTTCTCCTGCTCTCTGCATTCCTTAGTAACCTATAGTCTGTTTGTGGGGTTAACACCTAGTGAGTTTTTCCTATCCACATAGCCACATCTGCTGTTGTCTTCTTCAGTCCAAGTTTAGGCAGCCATATTGGAAAGACTTTTTGAATGTAGCTTCTGACCTTTAGCTCTTTCTTTTTTTTCTCACAGTTTATTTATTTAACATTTTATTTATTTTTTTGTGGTTTTCAAATCATGCATCTCGATACCACTAACCTATCCATCTCTTCGTCTCCACCCCCAACCCTGCTTTGCTCTTACAAACTTCCCTCCGAAATAAAATAATATGAAACTTATGGAAAAAGGAAACGCTTGCTGTGGAAGCAGTTGCATGATACAGTGAGTCGCACAGTTTACCCTTTAGTCCATGTGTCTACTTGCAGTATCCATGGCAAAAGTCATTTGTCTGGTTCAAGGCCTCTGTTTCTTTACTAAACTGGGCCCTCACTGGGACTCATCTTGTATATCCTATTTTTGCCCTTTGTCGTAGAGATCCTGCAGCTTTGGAGCTGCAGGACCAGCCCCTTCATGTGCTCCAGCAAATCATAGATGGGTTTTGGGATGGGACAACTCATAGTCCTGGTTTTGTACTTGAGTGGTGGCAGAGGTAGTCAACCGGTCAACTCTTGCCCATCCTCACCACTTGGGCGAGCTCTCCAGCACTGCCCCAGCTAGTTCACCCTACATAGCATGGGGCGAGGGGTGGAGCTATTTCTCTCATTTTCTTGCCCTCAGAGCTGGCTTGCCCCCTGCTACAGCACCAGGGCTATCTTTTCTGTGCTGGCCAGAAGAGGTGCAAGGGCCACTCCAGAGTGCTGCAGCTGGTAAGGGTCAGGGACAGCTCTTCTTTCCTCATCACCTCGGGGCCAACTCTCCCACCTGCCACAGAGGGTTTGGGGTGCAGTAGGCATCTCTTCCTTGCCCACACCACTATATGGTAGATGCAGTGCAGAACCAGATCTCTGATGTTCGTGTTTGTAGGGCCAGCTCTGCCAAACCTGTATCAACAGGGTCAGCTCTATTGTGCTCCCCAGGCAAGGAACACGACCTGTTCTCTTGAGGGCTGCAGCTGGTGAGGGATTGAGGCAGCTCTCCCACTTGTTGCAGGTGGCAAGAGGCTAAGGGGGAGAGCATCTTTCCCTCACCCAAGCCGCTACCTGGCAGACAAGGGAGACAGGCTAGTCCAACCACTCATACCCTCAGGGCTATCTTGCCCATGCCCTACAAACAGGGTCAGCTCTATCGTGCTGCAGAAACTGCTCTCCCAAGTGCTATAGGGGTGTGTGTGTCTGTCTGTCTGTGTCTGTGTGTGCCTCAAGAGGTGGAGGGGTTGAGAAGGACCAGTTCTCCCTCCTATTGCAGCCAGTGAGGGTTGGGACCTGCTCTCTGCAGCCTTAGCCTCTTGGCCTTAGTGGGTAATAGGAGTCACAGACTTCAACACAGATCTTGGCTATAGCAGAGCCAGGAACCCAGACGTAGGCCTCGGCAGCAGCCCAGGCCCACACTGTTTGGGTGGAAGCCACTCCAGGCCCTGGCATCCTTAAACCTAAAGAGTCTGGAATTTTCAGGTGGAAGCTCAACTCCAAGCTTCCCTCCGCTGAAGTAGCCTCAGTCCGGAACCCGCCCACGAGGAAGTCAGCCTTTGGAGGCTCCACCCGAGGGCGTTAAAAGTCCCTACCTAGTGGTTTCCCTGGTGGTCTCCTCAGCTTCCCGTGGGACCACCCACGAATACTTTGCTCAAAATAAACCTGGATTTAGGGGCTGGAGAGATGGCTCAGAGGTTAAGAGCACTGACTACTCTTCCAGAGGACCTGAGTTCAATTCCAGCACCCACATGCTGGCTCACACCCATCTGAAACGAGATCGGGTGCCCTCCTCTGGCGTGTAGGCATACATGCAGAGGAACACTGAATACATAATAAATAAGTAAATCTTTAAAAATAAATAAATAAACCTGGATTTATTAATTTGGTTTGATTGGCTTATTACATCAGCAGCGGCGGATTCCCATTAACCAGAATGAAACTTAACA
Source organism: Ellobius talpinus (assembly GCA_001685095.1). Classification (NCBI taxonomy): domain Eukaryota; kingdom Metazoa; phylum Chordata; class Mammalia; order Rodentia; family Cricetidae; genus Ellobius; species Ellobius talpinus. Next base: position 40,185 of record LOJH01001544.1, read on the forward strand.
CAGACATCACCGTGGTCCAGGGTCTCACACAAGCCACCCATCTTAACCCATTCCTCACTGCTTCACCTCTTCACAGGACTTGAACCATTCAGTCTCTCTCTTCCTCCACACCCCATTGTTTATTTGCTCACCATCATAGTGCCTGACCACTCAGGTCTTTGTCGTGTGTTTTCTTCTTGCTGCAGGAAGCAGGCTGCCCTGAGCAGTTGTGTAGGTTTCCTTCTCCCGCTCAGTCGTAATGGCGATGTGATGGCAGGCCCTTCGGATCGTTCTAGGAGACACAGTCTCAAGCAAACCCCCTGATCTTCTAAAAAAAAACTTAAAAATAAAATAAAAGATTAAAAATTCCATAAATAAACAATTCATAATATTTTTCAAAGAATGTAACCTCCATTCCATTCCAGATCTTTATGTCTCCTTAGAGGAAGCTCTCCACTTTTATTCTGAGACACAGTAGCCTTCTTCCTCTCCCCAAAGTCTACAAGGTAAAGATTTCTGTAATGACATGGGAAATAAGATTCCTCTCTTCATAGCTAGAGGTAGGTAGAAGTGTGACTAAATTCCTTCTCCTCTATCCTACATGCCACGCCCCTCCCTGCGCTGGAGAATGCTAATGTGGTCCAAGCCTCTGCTTCTTTTCCCCACCAGTGTGCATCCCCAACATCCATCCTGAAGTCAAACTGAGAATGGGTTGATAAGTCTCCTGATTGGTTATGCTTAGCTTCCCTGAGTCAGGGGCTGCTGAGACAATCAGAGCATCGATTTTGCAGGGTTACTAGCATGTCAACTCTTCATCACTGTGTGCAGCCCAGAGTCTCCATCTACCTCACCAATAAACACTTTTGAATCACCTTGTGTTTGGTGCTGGGAGAATATAGTAGTAGGCAAGATAGCGGGACAAGGATGGCTTTGGGAAGCATAGACAGCAGTAAAACAAATGTGCAACAGTGATCCACGTTCTATAGGAAGTAACTATATCACAGTAAAGGATAACTCTATAGTGAGGAACATCTTTTAAGGAAATGGCTTTGGAGATGAAACCTGACTGGTAAGGCAAAGCTATTAACATGGAAATGGGCAGAAACATTTTCCAATGAGAAGAGAAGGCCAAATATGAGTAGCATGCTCAAGGAGATCAAGGAAGTGGGGAAGAAATAAGGGAATTGGGCAGGATCCAGATCATGTAGGAACCTGCCAATCACAGCCAGAATAGGATTGGTACCATGGGAGTCTAAGAAGGATGTCAAGCAGAGCTTTAGCATGGTCTAACTCATCCACAGTGTCACTCAATATCAAGACTTAGGCCTCTCTTCAAACTCCTCCAAACTCTCTATTACAGAATCGTTCCCCATAAAGAGGGCTGGTTTTTTTTGTTTTCTGTTTGGTTGTTTTGATTGTTTGTTTGGGCCACTTTTTGCTTTTGTTTTTGTTTGTTTGTTTTTGCTTCTTTGTTAATTATAGCACTTCTAACCACAAGAGTTTTCTTTGCTGTGCCTGGGTCTCAATTTGCCTGCCTCTTTTTTCCCTCTGATCCTGGACAAAGATGTGTAGATATCTCGTCTTTACTCCTCTCCAAAACATCCAGCAATCTCACACAGTTACTCGAGGTAAGAAAGCCTCTTTGCACATTGGAGAGTGATCTTAACTGTGTACATTAGCCTTTGAATCTAGATGTGTTTCCATGTTCTTTCTTTCTTCACCAGCCATTCAGACTTTGGCAAAACCTCTAGGACAGAACCCTTGAGAACCATTCTTAAGCTCAGTGTGTCCAAACATGAATGTTCCAAAGCACAAGTCAAAATAAAGAAGTACTGCTTTACCCTGCACTCATTTTCTAAATGAATATTTCCCCATTCTTCCTTCATCTCTTCCTTCCTTCCCTTTCTTTTCCTTCCTATCCTCCCATCCTTTTTGCTTCCCTTTCACTGCCTCCGCTTCCTTTCTTTACCTCTTCTTCCTCAGTCTATCCTTTCTCCATTCTTGTTTACCATCTCTCCCATGTTTACTTTTCCATCCTTTGTAGCTAAGTGACTAGAAGGATGGAGTCTTCCAGGAATATGTGAACATGGTAATCTTGACAATGATACTAAAAAATGATTGTGGTGATAATAGAATACCACAGTTAATATTTACTGATACTTATATGCACCTGACATTGAACCAAGTCCCTTAATATGTATACTGTCATAGATTCACACAACTTTAATCGATACTGTTAATATCTGTTTTAAATGCAAATAAAGTGAAATCTGTAGAGTCATCTGTCAAGCAAAGAACTGCCCTGAATAGTGCAAATGAAGAGTCCATGTTCTTCACCAGAACTTGATGGTTTTCATGTTGAGTATTACACAACCTATGTCCTTTATTGAAGTGAGTCCTCATAAAACCTGCATGAATAGATACAAATCACTCTGAACTTTTACCTGGAATAAGATAGGTGCAGTGAAATAAAAGACTATTACACCCAGTTCTGATGTTGGTCTCATGTCTCCTTTTAGAAAGGCACATGACCACTGTTCTGCTGACCACTGTATCTGTTGTTAATTCTGTGTATGTGTGAGAGAGAAATAGAGAGAGAAAAAAAGAGAGAGAAGTTTCTCTGCCAAGAATGCTGAGTAAATCGTGCTTACCTAGGTTATAGTTCAGAGTCTTTCTAAGTCTGTGGAATGTATCTCCATTCATTTCTGCCTTTTTCCAACTTACCCTACTTATGACTATTTATATTTATTGAATATTAAAAGAAAGTTGTCTGCTTTGCCAACCTGTGTGCTTTCATTCTACACCATCAGCCTCAATGGTCATGGTGCTGATGCTGTATGCATTGAGGAAGGGATATGTTATTCCAGCCACTATGGCTTTAGATTCTCTGAGGCAAAACCAGTGTATCCAGTAGACACGTGTGGGCATCCTAAGCCTTCTTTCTTCTTCAGTTCCATAAAATATTCCCTGTCACCACACTTGGCAGTGTCTTGGATTGTGACAAGAAAAATCACCATATGCTTATTAGTAGTCTAGATGTGACATGTACCTTCAGAGTAACCATACCGTCATGATACTTTTATAAATGAATGTATATCAAAAAAAGTCTAGAACATTTTTTTGTGTGTGTGTTTCAAGCTGCTGATCACCGCAGAAACCTGTCCTATTATCATTTACTTGGCACTATCAAGTTAGACATCATTGCCTGGAGGTATTTTCTTGACTAGGCAAAGTGTACAGAAGCATACACACAAAATCATCATGCACAATGATTTCTAGGCAACTGGGGCCTAAGATGAAATACGATTATCCTTTAGAAATTCTCTGTAGCCTGGAGAATCATTTCTAAAGGAAACAACAACATGAAAATAACAGCGATTAAGTCACTTCTGGTTGTCTTATGAATTGTCATCATTATGTCTGTACATATTTTAAAACATGATATTATATGTGTCTGGCTGAATTACAGACTATACTTTTGCACATAAGAGTATTTTCCCAAATAATGGAGATATTTTCCAATTTGCCCTAAATTCTAAACTAGAATCCATGATTTAATGTATCACATAAATCTTTGGTCTTTCTTTTTTTTAATTAAAAAAAACGATTTAACCTTTTCTTGTTGTCAGAAGCTGCCATTATCAACTGTGGCACAGGGGGGAAAACTGTATTTGGAGTTATTTGATGCTATAAAGATGTTTACTCTTCACTAGTGTTCACAAAGAATTTGAAGCAGATTATAAATTATATGTAACACAAAAGGAAAAGAACAAATAACAGAAGGAATTAGGGAGAGTGCAAAATACAGCCCAACAAATATGAAAGTCAAAGAAGATAATGGGGAGGGGAACAAGAATTCTGCTTAGTACCCTAAATATAATAACACAGAGAAATCGAACTGCACATCACCTGAGCACCAAACATGAAACTCATTACTGCATGTAGAATATTATAGCAAAGAAGCATGCCAAAATGAGCCTTGAGGTAGACCAGCATGGCAGCCTCAACACCATTAGGACCCTCTATAGGCTTCTCATATTGTTTCTCTAAGCACTGGGTCTTTACCCTTCTTCCCATTACAAAGGGCAGGGTGATTTGACTTATAAGAAAGATTACATTCCTCTACACTTTGGGAATTAGGACCTCCCCATTTGCCCTGTTTATGTCACAAAGACTCCGGTGACCAGATGACTACTCCTCCACTAGAGGGATGTATAATGTGGTCCAGACTGTCACCTTCTGGTGTCTCTATTTGCAGTTGCGTAGTTGAATCTAGCTATGATTTAGATGGGCAATGTCTGTCAAAAGACAAGAATTTAATTGCTGGCTCATAGATGATGGTACTATTTGGAGAGGTTCCGGAAGCTTAGGCGGTAAGGATAAGCAAGAAGACCTACGTAACTGGAGACTGGTCCCGGAGGACACAGGATTCGTAGCTACTTCCTGCCCAGACCTCTGCCTTCTTTTTTGCCAAGCCCTCTCCACCGTGCTGAATTAAAGGTTCTGAAAACTGCGCAAAAATAAATCCTTCCTCACTTGTGTCCTCTACCTTAGGTATTTTATTCACAGTGACACAAAGAACTAAGACAAATCTATTACCTGGCCAAAGAAAGGGATAATCCGGGGCCACAGACAAAGTCACCATAAAAGCATTCCATGTGGCCTTTTGAAAAGCTAACAGCAATAAATAAATAAATAGATAGATAAATAAATAAATAAATAAATAAATAGAAAAAGAAAGAAAGAAAAGCTAACAGCTGGCCCGGATTTCCATGTGAGCTTTCCAGTGGCTATCACAAAGCAGGAAGCTGGACTGTTTACAGGATTCTTGATTTCTTCAACAAATTAGGAAATGTGGGGGAGGGAGGCAGTAAATTAATCCAGGGAAGCTTGGATTTCCTTTGCCCTGATCCCACAGAATCTCTTTCACCTGGAGCCTATCCACATTCAGAATGCAAGATTCCAGGAAGTCAGTCCCCCACCCAGGAAGAATTCCATTCTCTGTACTGAGCAATGACATGCAGATTTCTCCTTACCCATCCATCCTATATTCAGTCCCAGAGTGGCCTGTCCATCTGTCTTTCCCATGATTCTAAGCTATCTCTGGTGAAAGTTCCAGCAAAAATAAGCTCAAAAAAGTTCTTGATCATTTATTTACCCTCAGCAAGGAATAGAGGTGCACATTATCCCAGGCATGGGCACGTTTGCATAAGGGGTCACTTGGAGGAATGCTCACACAAAGAGAAGGTCTGAGTAACTACAAAGACAGCACTCTGGCTGCTACTTTGGGCTGCTACTCAATCTGCTTGGTTAGATCAGCACAAATACAAAAGATGCTCTCCAAGGGCAATGGTCATGTAAGTGCGGATTAATTTATATTCTTCCAAGTTAAGTAAGTATTAAGTAGCCTTGTGTGAAGACAGCCTATTCCAAGGTAACTTATTGTGCATGGAGTTCAGTCTTTACTTTTATTCCTCAGGGTTTAGATAATCCAATGCTAAACCACATTCTTAGAGAAAGTGCATCTGAGCATTTGAGGTCAAGATGACATTACAAGCTCCTGGGGTTGCAAATGCATCCAGTCTTACGAAAATTTACCCCTCAACACATAACTTCTTTCTTCCATCAATGCTACCATCAACTGTGGTGTCTTCTTGTACCATACCACCTCTTATTCAGACCTTTCATATTGGCTACTTGCCAATTGGGTTACTTCATTAACCTGGCAGGTAACCTGGTACTTTACCATATCCCGGTTGTCAGTGTGCCAAGTAGTAAATGGCCTTTTTAAGTTTTCCTCTCTAGGTTAAAACCCAGACAAGAAGGTTATTACAAAACTATAGTTAGAGTCTATGTATGCTGGGAGAAGTTCTAATGTCTTCTGGTAGAATGTGTGTTTGTGTGTACATGTGTATATGTGCATACGAATGTGCACATGTGTGTGTATATTCCTGTACACACTTTGGAGTCAGTTCTGTGTTACCATCCAGGCACACCTAGCCCCACCCCTTGGGGACGTGCCATGCAATCATGGTCATCTATTTGGGACTAACCATTACCTCAACAACAAAGCCATTACTTTAGACAGCATCTTGCCAGCTGACAAGGGGCGGGCAGGCCAGCATAATGCATGAATCTTAACATTCTGTCTCCAACTCAAATTGTTGGTTAAATCCCAGCCATAAGACCTAGTTATGGGGCTGAAGACTGCATTATGAGAAAATGATACAACATACATAACCAGAAAATAAAAGTAGGTTAAGGTCAAATTGGGAAGAAACAAAATATATGACTGCTTTGCTCATAGATTGCAGTGTTACAAGTCCAGGACAAGGTGAATCTCAAGGAAGGGACCCTACAAATAGAGCTCATCTTTCTCCTGCCAGGTGAGTCCTTCTTCTGGTGTCACAGACCCTTCAGATGGCCTCTCTTCACCTCCAGGATGGCCTAGGTCCCCAGTTCATTCTCCCTTTTTTTTTAAATTTGAAGATCAGTTTGGATGAAGTTGCTAGCCATCTAACACGGAGAAGAGTAGAGAATAGCCTGATGGAGACAGCCAATGCCCTTGGAATCATCTGGTCTGCACCTCCACGGTAACCCTTTGGATATGTTTTGTGACCAAGTGGGATCCAATCAACTTGTTTCTATGTCTAGGGCAACGAATATCATCACCCTGCTCCCACACAAATTGTTATTTCCAGAGGTGAAAAATTCATCAAGAGCTTCCAAGCCAGAGGACAGGAGAGCTCTCAGAGACGGTGAAGCAGTTACAAGCCCCTTCCCCATCACCACACACTGATCCTGGTAGAACAATCCCAAATGGCAAAGGAATAGCAAGGTACCCCTGAGCAGTTGCAGAAGGAGATTTCTACTGAGTGGAGCTGAGGCAGGAGTCAGAAAAGGAGAGCTGAACTGGACTCCAGGAATTTTTCATCCAGACACTCAAGAAGGTTCTCAGCTTTGGCCAGGTGTTCTGAGCTCATTTTTTTTTTTCACGAACCTATCATTTCTGCCATCCTGGGGGAATGTGCTTTAAAATGAGGACACTGGGAATTTGAAGCTGCAGAGCTCAGCTTGCCAAGACTCTGCAAGAGGAAATTGTGGGGTGGAAGGACAGGATCATTCCCTGAGGCTTAGTACAAGAACACAACCTCCTGCCCACCCCAGCATCCGTACATTGCAATCGCTTAGGGGTACTTGAGGCAACTTGCTCCATCTTTTCAGTCTTGCTTGGATCTCTGAAGCATGAAAATACCAACATTCAGCCTGCAGGCAGCCAAACCTTATGAGATTTAAGTGCAAGATGCCAAGCACAGCGCCTGGCAGCCTGCATACAACCTGATCTATCCGTCCTAAAATATAAGATACTTTAAAAGCCAGATAAGATTGCCCTCTCTCCATGAAAATCTAGCCAGATCAAAGTTGTGCTTACTCTCCTAGGCTTTCTTGATGCTCTGTGGGCTCCTAGATAAGTAGCATCCCATTTTAGTTTACATTTGGGCTGCTTCACATGTAGGTCTATGTGCACAGATGGGTGTGTCTTGGGGCCTGATGCATCCCTTCGTGTTTTGTCTCAGATTTTTTCAGTTTCTAAGTACTTGTCTGAAACAGGAAATCCCTTTTTCTTCCTCGTCCTCCTCTTCCTCCTCCTCTTCTTCCCCCCTCTCTCCTCCCCTTTCTCTCTCCATCTCTGTCCTTCTCTTTCTCACTCTCACTATATCCCTCTCTCATGTCTTCTCTTCCCCTACACACTCCTCTCCCATCTCCACTGTTCTCCCCACCTTCCTAACCATGTTTTTTTTGTACCAAGATCTTAATTATTTAGTGACAATTTTATTTATCACAATATGAGAGCTGTTATTGGGTCATGGGTATTTACTAGTTACTTTATAGGTGGCATTATATTTAATATCCACTACATCTTGTCTTGGTCCATTTTGTGTTGACATAACAGGATATTGCAGAATCGGTAATTTGTAAAGAAATTTATCTTCCATAGTTCTGAAGGCTGGAAAGCACCAAATCAAGGGACTGGCATCTGAGGAGGGAAAAAGGAGGAGAGATGTGGGGCGAGAGAGAGACCCGTAATAGCAACATTAATCTTTTTACTAGAAAGAACTCTGTTCATTGCCTTCCAAAGGTTTCACCTCTTAACATTATTGCACACACTTTTAAGTTTTCAGCATTTGAACTTGGGAAAACATTGAGACCATAGACCAGCTCTAGGAAATAGGTCTTAATAATTGTATTATTTAATGATTGCTTGCTTAGCCAAAAAAGACTCTAATGAGGTACACCTCCACTGAGCAAATGTCAGATGCAAAGCTCAGAGGAAAGATTGTTCAGTGTCTCATACTTGCCTAGTGGTGGCTCTGGGACCCACATCTTTTCTGTATCCCTAACTCAAAGCTTTGAAGTCTAATTAATCACGAATTCTTCAAAAGTGACTCTTCCCCTATCAGCATCCTTATCATGTGACTGTTATAAATGCCAGCACTTGGGTCTCTCCATCTCTTCCCACAAAACCATCTAAACGACAAAACACTGGGTGAGGATTCTGATCATCCTTAGGTTAGCAAGACCTTCAAATGCCTGCAAACCTTGCTCTGGATTGAGAGACAACTATTGCCCTAGATCACTAAGCTAGACAAGCAGATCAGGGGCACAGTATTCTACACAATCCAGAGTCCAGCTTTTCCCCTTTCTAAATGTGCAGCCCTGGCCATGCCCTTTGACTCCCGATGCTATTCATTTCTTACGTGCAAGAAAGGATGAAGTCAAGACAGACGAACTGCCCTGAGGATGGCAAATACAAATAATATTAACAATGCATTTTGCATAAAGTAAAGGGATTTTTTAAAATGATGTTTGTCTTCATCTAAACTGTGTGGGAGCAAAAGTATTTCGGGTTGCAAAGATTGTGTTTTCCAGATATAATGAGATATTATAGGGATCGAATCTAAGTTTAATCATGAAATGAATTCATGTTTCATTTGTAACATGTCTACAACTTGAAGGTGATTGTCTACAATACTTTTAGTGCACCCAAACTTTGACTGTGGCCTCTAACAAGAGACCAGGTAGGGAATTTTCTATATGTATTACATCAACAATCAGAGAGGTTTAGAGTTTAGAAAATTTGGGATGATGATGTTTGGATTGGGAAAACTCAACTTGAATTATGGTTTAATATTTAAGATTACTATTTATTCCCCCATACCTGTGTCTCTCTCCTTCCCCGTGTGTGTGTGTGTGTGTGTGTGTGTGTGTGTGTGTGTGTG
>LOJH01001545.1:5323-16439 GCA_001685095.1 Ellobius talpinus
GAATGGGCTTCCTCCTTCCCAGAATTCTCCTGTTCTTCTTGACCCACCTCTACTTCCTGTCTGGGTGTCCTATCTATATTTCCTGCCTGGCTACTGGCCAATCAGCATTTATTTAAAATATAATTGACAGAATACAGACCAATGTCCCACACCAATTCTCACACACACACACACACACACAGCTACTTTCCTAGGGCACCTTCTACATCCACTTCCCCATCTCCCCTGCATCACTTTATCACAGAACCCAGAATGTAGTTTATATTGATAGGTGTTTTCCAGATGAAGAATGAGTACAAGTGAACTTAGATATGCTGACATGATCAAAACCTTCACTATTCTGTGCACTTTAATACCTCTGCAGTTAAACATCTGTCAGTACAGCAAATGTCAGCCACTTAAATATTGCAACAAAAAGAATACAGTGTTGTTAAATTGCAGAAAATAGGATAAGAGAGATAAGCTTAAAAACACAATGATAGAAGAAATATCTGGGTTCCAGCTCAACTGTTTATAAGTGTGTGCAAAATGAAGGGGGAGGGAATGGGCAGTGAAGAGGAGGGCGAAAAGGGAGAGAGTATGGTGTATCTAATAAAAACAAATTTCAAATTTAATTAAAAGCAATGACCCAGGATTCAAGAGGCTCAGTAGAGTCCCCAAGAGATAAGGCCAAGTAGGACTGGTTTATCGTTGACTTCCTCCACTCCCATTCTTAGCACATGTCTAGCCTCAGTTTCTTCCTTTGTGGTGCATACTTTTGAATGCCCCAATTAAAGATCCTTCTTCAACAGAAATAACACTTTGGCTTTCAGGAAAGGAAGTTTGAGGAATGGCCCTGTAGACATACCTTAGTGGAAGGCCGCAGCGGCGGGGTCAGAGTGGGAAACAGCACACTAGAGGCTTGCAGAGCAACAGAGCGAAGGAAGGCGTTTGAAGAAGAGGCTGTTTGACATCAAACATCCTTTCTGTCTGCTTACACTATTGGCTCAGCTCCAGCCTTCTGCCTAGGAAGAGGAGAGGAAATGCTTCATGTCTCCTCCGAAGACCTACTGTGAGGGTTTCGGAGCAATTCGTGGCCTGGCTCAGTTCTCTTAAGTTAAAGAGACTTCCAGGGAGGAAGTCGAAAAGAAAACCATCTCTTCTGTATTTTGTGTACAGACATGTGCCTTTAAGTGCAGATCCTTGGTGCCTGTGCACACATGTATATGTGTGTGTTACTGTTGTTCACTTTCAGTTCTCCCTGTTAGAAAATGTTAGCTTGACTCCCTGCTGCACATCTCTGTGCTTTCAAATTACACTCCCTGATGATTGACAGTCATTAGAACCATAAGGAAGGATCATTTTATATGCATCCTTTTCTTTTTGTATTTTTTAAAGATTTATTTATTTATTTATTTGTTTGTTTGTTTATTTATTTATTTATTTATTTGTGTGTGTGTGTATCTCATGTGTGTGAGTGCCCACAGAAACTAGAAAAAGTCATCAGCTCCGCTGGAAGTAGAGTTAAAGGCAGCTGTGAGCTTCCTGCTGACTGGGGGTCTTTAGCTAGGACAAGTCCATGCTTATGACTCTGGCCCTCCTCTTCCTCTTCCTCTGTGGATTATCCCTTCTGAATTGTTGTCCATCAGATACTCACTGCTGTCTCCCAGGGTTTACAGGTGGCCCTGCTAAAGGTTCCTTAATAGTAAGAATAATAATTTTAAGACCCTGGGTTTGGGACTGGAGAGATCAGAGGACCCAAGTTCCATTCCCAGCACCCACACAGCGGCTAACAGCTCTCTGTGACTCCATTCCTAGGGGACCTGACACCCTCTTTTGCTTCAGAGGCCATGCAAAGAATTAATCTGGTACAAAGACATACTTGCAGACAAAATACCCATGCATATAAAATAAAAATAAATTAATGTCTCCGAAAAAAAATAAACACCCCGACTTTAATCAACTAGAAGGATATGGGTGCTTTTCTAATTCCAGGATTCTTAAAAGTCAGAAGTTTCACAAGCTTGATAGACTGAGGAGGAAACTCTGAAGCTCTCTGGGAAGGGCACTCCAGCTAAGAAGGGCTGTTACCATAGCTACTTTCCAAGACAGTGAAAAACTGAACCTACTTTGACACCCATTTCTCCTTTTCATCACTGGCTGCTACCACCCACAAGCCCCACCTCTCTGCTGTTACCTTGAATAAGATGCAAAAAAATCCCATCACAGAACTGTTTTGACTGGAAGCCTGAAACTATTTACTAGGGAACAGTCAGCTTCCTGACTTGCATTTAATGGGGCACCTGACAAGACAACAGAACGACAGGAAAGATGGATCAGGTGTGCACAGGAAGACAGCCCGGCTTCTACTCTCCACCTAGTGGTCTCGCTGGTCCGCTCTCAGGACTCTGGCTTGTAGCAGTGGTTCTCCACAGTGTGGGTTCTGATAAAAGGAGACTGAGGCCACAGATTAATTCCCCTGTGCCACTGACAAAAGGAAATGGATTTCAGTTGTGACTGTCTCTCTGCTGTAACCAAAAATGCCAGGCTCACCCACTCTGAGGCCTGAAGACTTCCCTGCCGGCCACATCTCTATGGAAATGCATGGCATCTTCATTGCTGGATTGTCTGTCTTCAGCTGGACGTTTTCGTTTCAGGCACCAGCCTTCACAAAGCTGGCAGGCCTTTTTATTTTATTAAGTATTTTAAAGAAATTGTGGCTTCTTGGAGGTCTTCCTGCTTTATGCTAGAATAGATTTTACATTGTGTGTTGTAGAAGTAGTGTTGATAGACCAAGCTTGTAGTTTTAGGTGGTTGTTTGCTCACTCTGTGTACTCATTCACATTCTATTGTCCTGACAATGCCCTGACCAGACAGCAAGGATGTTAATGACACCTGCAAAGCTATCTGCTGTCTAAATTGACCTGTATTCAGTCTCTGTGAAAAGAAAAGAAAGGAATAGAAAAGAAAGGAAAGGAAAAGAAAAAGCCTGAGTTTGAAGTAATGCTATGTTGAAAGTTGTGTCACCAGGAGCTCATTTCTCCATCTCATTGGAGAAAAATATTAATAATTCTTCTATTACTTTCAATTCAGTTGTGATCCCTGGAGGGCTGAGGAGAATAAAGAGTGAATGTTTACTTTACCACGCTGCTCAGAGTGTGATTTCACTGTTGTATGGTGGCCGATATGGGAGAAGGAAGTGGGCAGGAGAAGGGAGGCCCTTTCTTGGGGGCACTCGGGGGCACCTGTGCTGTGCAGTGTACAGAGAGCTCTCTGCTCTTTCAGAAGTCTCTGCTCATGTTCTATAATGAGGTGTGATTACATGAGGTTTGGGGTCCTGGGTAGAATATTATAGAATCCAGATTATCACAATCCATATTGTGATATGTTATATTTATAGCTGAAGGTTCAACTAAGTATGCATATGTTTAGTTAAACCGTAGCAATTATGTCTTTGTGCCTTGATTTATAAACACTAATGCCTCAAACTAAAGTTGGGCAGCCGTTTTTAAGGTTTTGTGTTTTTACCTGTATTTTGATCTCTGTATTATTATACCAGGGACATAATTATATCTATTCTTTTAAAATTAGCAATGGTTTCACAACTTATGAGTTACCAGTACTTAACATGTTGGTATTATTAACTTCTTTTTTTTTAAATCTGAGTATCAAGTCAGAGTATGGTATTCTCTTGTTTGCTCTTTTATTTTGAAATAGTGTTTACTGTGCATCCCAGACTGGTCTCAAACTTATAATGTAGCCTAGACTGGCCTCAAACTTACAATGTAGCCTAGACTGGCCTTAAACTTACAATGTAGCCTAGACTGGCCTTAAACTTACAATGTAGCCTAGCCTGGCCTCAAAGTCAAGACCTTCCTGTCTCAGTCTCCTGTGTTCTGGGATTGTGTGAGCACATGGGTCATCATAAAGGGCTGTGAAATACTTTTACTTTGTAGTTGAAAATACAAATCCATCTACCAACTTGATAATTCTAGATTTGGGATTCCTGAAAGGCTCATTAATGTAATTGTATACAAACCTCTCAAATTTTTTTAGAAAGAAGTAGAAATGGGGCTGGAGAGGTGGCTCAGTTGGTAAAGTTCTTGCCACACAAGCATTATTACCTGGGTTCGAATCCTCACACTTGTGTAAAAAGCCAGCCAGGTGAGAGGGTTCACTCCTACAATTCCCCTGCTAGGGAAGCAGAGACGGGGTGACCCTGGGACTTACTGGTCAGGCAGTCTGATTGAATCATCAAGCTCAGTTTCTGCAGGAGACCCTGTCTAAAAAATAAGATACAGGAAGACACCAGAAATTGGCCTCTGGCTTCCACATGTATGCACATGAACCCAAAACACACATACACACTATACTCATGCACAAACATACATTAGAAATGTAGGCGGGTTTTTCTTTGATCTTCCAGCTCACAAAAAAATGACAAAGAGACTTATTAATAACCATAGCCCGGCCTCGGCTTAGGCTGGTTTCTGACTTGCTCTTATAACTTAAAGTTACCCTCTATTTTTGCGTTTATGTTCTTCCACACACTCGTTTGCCACCTCTTCTCCGGTGTGCTCATCCTGGTTATTCCACATCTGACTGGTGACTCTCCCTTTCTTCTTCCCAGAGCTCTCTCTGTCCAGAAGTCCCACCTACACCTCCTGCCTAGCCTTGTCAGTTAGCTTTTTAGTAAACCAATCACAGTGCACCTCTTCACACAGTGTGAAGGAACATTCCACAACACAGGAATAAAGAAAAATGAATAGAACCCATATCTACCTTGAATTGGCAAGTGGGGGGAAAAACACAGATGGCCTAGTCACAAACATTGGGTCTTCTCCGCAGATATGCAAATACATTAGCTTCTTAAGGAGGAGAGAAGCTTTTGACAAACACACTGTCTTGGGTGTTACACAGTATAGCTAAGCTTTCAGAAATACTGTGTTAGATGCAGGATGAAGAAAGTACAATTACATTAGACAGTTGTATTATAAATACTAGAATAAGACATTTGAAGGTATATAATCATTGTACTCAGTTAATAGGAAAATACGTTATGACCTCTTAGCCAGAAATACAAGCCTTCTTAGTAATAGACAGCTAGCTTTCTTAGAGGTGAATTCATACCATTTTCAAAGCAGCTTGCTGATGAAATTTTCTAATTCCATAATTTCTGTGATTTTTTTCTCCCTTCTACAAGTTGGGCCAAAGATGAGTCAAAATCACACCTGTTTTTGAACTTAATGTACCAAGACATTTCCTGTTGACAGGAATCTGGTGGAAATGTCGTTCTTGTCATCACCAAATCTCTGTCCAACAGGAGAACTTTGGCTGTGGTCTTTCCCAATTTTGTCCCACGATGGATGTTGACATTGAGATCCGTGTTCTTGTCTTGTTGACAAGTCTAGGTTCCATCTACAACCTTCTGTGCTGTACAGCCTTGGGGCCTCACCAGCCCATTTTGAGCTAGTTGGTCTTTTGCCTCAGTGCATGTAAGTTTAGAGAGGTTAAAGGCTACATAGTAGTAGCCGGGCACCTACTGAAAGGGACCCAAGATGCCCATGCATGCAAACTGTTCGAATTTAATGTAAGAGCCCTAAGAAGGAAAAAATTCAATTTCCAGTTGGTTTTATTTGTTCATCAGTACAACTCTATAGTCATAAACAGTACCATATTGTTCAAAGAGTAAAAAACTAAGGTGCAAACATAGAACTGAAATTGCTGCTACAGGCACTCGGGACAGATAGTCTCCAGGGATGAAGGAAGACATTCTCCCCAGTCTCCTGATATGTGGTGTTTTCCAAAATGTCTGGATTCTAGAGACTTCCACCAGTGGAAGAGCCTCCTTCTTATCCAGTGTTTGCTCACTGGATAAGGTCTGCGGTGCAGACAAGGCAGGACACCTACTCAGAGGGACCCAAGATGCCCATGCATGCTTCTTCCAGATTGTCCCAGATGAGCCACATGTAAAGGCTACAAGGGCAAGGGTCTAATGCATGGCTCTGGCTTTGCTGACACTTTTCTGCATTGTAGTAAATCTCTCTCTCCCCCCCTTTTTGTCATTCAGATGAGTATAGAATCAAACCCGTGGAAGAGGTCAAATACATGAAAAACGGAGCAGAAGAGGAGCAGAAAATAGCAGCCAGGAACCAAGAAAACCTGGTAAGAACTGAAGTTCTCTGTTATCAATGACTTGTGGTGACTATTGGAAGAAAACCTGCATCGCACATTGAGCTGTGGCTCACACCCTGGGACAAGATTTCTTGAAAATGCTGTAGCTATTCTTAGCTTGCCTGGAAGCAGCACCATTACCCTGTATCCTGTTTGTCTCAGAATAGGTCCCTTTTTAATCCTGATAAGAAATGCTCCAGGGAAACCACAGCAAAATTATTAATGTTTCTAAAAGTCAAGTTGAAGGGAATTAAAAATAAACACACACACACACACACAAAGAAGCCCGATGGATGTAGGACTGAAATGTACTGGAGGTGGGTCCTGCCCCCAACACAGATTCAGGTCAGGATGAATAGTAGTGTTTCGTTATTCGAAATGTATAATGAGGAGGTTGCCTTTCAAAGGAAAACCACGTGCTTTTGAAGTCGGTCTCCATCCAAAGATCCTGTTCTTCATATTCATGATTTTAAAGGCGTCGTATATCTGAGTTCCTGTGAGAATTGTAATAATAGGAAGTTAGAGAGCTTCTTGCTCTGTTACAAATCACTGTACATGTTCTTCCCCAGCAACCCACCTCTATAAAATATTTAGGCACTTATCATCTTAATTGACTTTTAAGAGGTTAAAATAATTAAGAAAGTACATTTATTCAGTTGCATTAGTACCAAATGTTTTTTTTATATTTTGCATATATTTTATATTTAGATTATTTGCTTATATTATTGAGTGGGTGTATTTTTTAGAATGTTGTGTAGCATTAAGTATTTCCGCCTCACTGACCTTTTTTCTAATGCATGTTTTGTTCTTTTGTGACTTCTACTGCGGCACAGAGATTGGCACAATATTAACGACTGTGGCTGCCGTTTTCCATTGGATTCTAGTGGATATTAGAGGCTTTGTTTTTTGTTTCGTTGTTGATGTTTTTGTTTGTTTACATCATTCTCTCTATACATGTGAACAACAGCCCTAAATAGTAAAATGTCAGTGAATAATTTATATCTTTAATAGTGAAAATAAAGGACTGTTCAGTAGAAGGATGCCTGCCTGGGATGGCCTGGCCTTGGCTTCCCCTTCTGTACCTCTGCTTGATGGTGCTTGTCTCTTGGGATCCTGAGGAAGCTGGAGACTGAGTTGCCCTCACTGCTTACCCTGCTGAGGCCAACATAATCCCCCTCCCCCTGCACCGCCCTGCTCGCTCCTGTCTGGTCAGAATTGGCACTAGACGCTTGAAGAGAGAGACTTCTGGTCATTCTGATTGATTGGTGTGACGTGTAGACCAATCCCCGCTCCTTTATTTGGCCAGATGCTCAGGGTCCATACTGCAATGGCAGTTTTTCAACGTGCAGACTTTTGCATGGGAACGGGGAGGAGATAGATGTCTTTGATTCTGAAATGAGCAGGCTACTTTCCAGAGGGAAAAGTCGTTGTCCGTTATGTTAGTTTCTAAGTCAGTGTCTAGTCTCAGCAGTATATGCACCCAGTATTTGCTCAGGAAATGCTTAAGCTCTCCAGTCTTGAGCCTTTCGGTCATGTCATTTCCCATGGCTGATGAATCGTGTCCGTGCATTGATAGCCTCTAAATTTACAGACAGAAGTATATTCTGATTTCTGTCATTGCTTTACAGCTACATATTCCACTTTTCATTATTTAAGGCTTTTGTGAAGGGACCCTTGCTTAATGAAGGCAAGGATAACAAAATCTGTAAAGAGGGCATTTTCTTTCCTGACATCAAAGTGGAATACTTTCGTAAAACAGAATTAGCTGCAAGACATAAGTAGTTCAATAAGAAGACAGAGTAGGAGATAAGGACAAGACATAGGTAGTCGATAAGGAGAAGACATAAGTAGTAGATAAGGAGAAGACATAGGTAAAGGATAAGTAAGAGCCCAGAGGAAAACACGTGATCATAAACAGTGAAAGGACTCCTATCTCAGATACATAAAATATACCTCTAAATAAACAAGAAAAGCGATTGATCTGTTTGAAGAATAGATAAATGAATAGACCAAATGGCTTACAGTAAACCATACGAGGTCATCATCATACAGAAGTTGCTCTGCATCGCTGGACTGCGCACTCTCTCAGAGACACCAGTTTTCCGTGTGTTTCGGAAGGGTACTGTCCCCCCCCAGCCGTGCTTGCCTGGCTTTCTGGTGGGCTGCTCTCTAAAAGTACTTGTGCTTTTTATTTCATTTGATTTTGTATTTCCAAGAGCCAGAGGTGTGCTTGTTCTCAAACTGGTTTGTGCTGGTTGAATGTCATTGTAATTATGTAATTTAGTTAAATAATACGCAAACCAGCGAAATACCAGCATGGAGAGAGCTGTTAACAGTGAAATTTAAATGGAACGCTTTGAAAAGTTCTGATAAAGGCAGGTTATTAAAAGCTCACTGTTTAACTGACTTCTGCATTCAGACTCTTACAAGGTCTTTCCTTTCTTACTTCACTTAAGAAACCAAACAGGAATCACAGCTGTGCTTTGAGGACATGGTCAGTGAAAGAGGTCCTCTCTCACTGTCGCTCAGAGAAAGGAGAAGCCATGTTCTGGTGACAAAGGATGGGGAAAAATGTGCATCTTGGTATTTTAAAATAAAATATGTTTATTGTATATATACATTTTATATGGCCCCTGCTTTGACTCAGTGACTCTTAACTACCAGTAGGGGTAGTATCACCTAATATGACATACTTTAATTAGGAAAATACAAGTTAAAATATGATACCATTTTTTCACCCATAAGATTGGCAAAACCTTGAAGCTTGATAATATCAGACTTTGACATAGTTGTAGGGAAATACGTGTTCACATACCAATAATTAATAAGCATCTCTCTCAGAGACCAGTGTGGTGGTTGGTGTCTGTGAAAGTTTAAACATGTCTATTCAAGGACCTGCGCTTCCCCAGCCTTTGTCCAGTGGGCAGCTCTCCAGGTACACAGGGAAGCTTGCACAAGATGTTCACCCATAGGACTGTTTATATTAGTTAAAAAAATTGAACAAGGAATTTTCTTCCTGTAAGTAGGAGAACAGTAGTTACATCACACTAAGCAGCAATTAGAAAGAATGAGTTGGAGCTGTTATGGGGAAAATCATGCCAGTTTCAGCATTGCTCTGTATACTGTGATGCCATTTCAAATTTTTAGAAATGAACCCAAAACAGCAAAGCTCTGTGTTTTTCCACAAATCTCCGTGTATATGGAAAACCTCATAGACATTTCAGAAAGCTTTGATAGATGTGTTCCAGGCTAGTGGCACACAGAGTTCAGCAAACTGATCGCAAAATGGGCACAATCAGGAAACTCACTGTAGTGAGAAGTTGTGCAAATTACATAAGATTGGCGTAGTTCCTGGCAAAGAATGTGCTGTTATTGGCTACTGTTCTTTTACTTTTGTTAATGGAGTTGTGTTACTTCGGAGCAGATGAGAAAGAATTAATTATGTGTTCAAGGGAGATTTTTGTTATTTAAACTTTGATTTAAAAATTCATTTATTCAGAAGAGGTAAAATAACACATTTCTCGTTTTGACTACTTGAGAATCTTAAGGAGGACCATGGCATTTTCTCATTGTCTTGTGTAGACACAGTTCATATGGGGAGGGCTAGAAGTCAGCCAGAAGCAGACCAGCCAGAAGGAGACATGAGATTGATTAAGTCTTACGCTATGGAAGTTCATCATATTGCATATAAATAATTTAAACGTGTATCACTCCGTACTTGGCAGTACCCAACCAGCCTTTCGCCTCTGCTACTGTCTTAACAAGGAACTTTCCGTGTATAGTTTGGAAGCCCTCCTCACTGTTTAATAAAACATTGTCTGGTTTGCTTTAATTAACACTTAGCGTTCTGAGGACATCCTCAAGAGCTGTTAAATCATTTCACGCCAATGTGTTTATTTAGCTTGTTTAGGGTATGTGCGCCCTAGATTTACATGTCTTTCGTGTATTTGCATTCACTCTTTGAAGATACCTTTGTTTTAATGAGAAGATCCTTTTCTCTGCAGTGATACGCAGCAGGAGCTTTTGATGTCTGTCGTGTCCTTAGCACTGAAGGATGATTTAAAACATGTCTATGGTGCTGCCGAGATGGTTCAGTGGTCTGGTTACGAGAGTTTCGTACATTTGGAGAGGTTCCTAGGTTGGCTCCAGCAACAGTGTCAAGCAGCTCACAACCAGTCGTACCTACAGCTCCAAAGAACCCCATGCCCTCCTCTTGGCTCCTTAGGAAACTGCACTCATGGGCACATACCCACATACAGAATGTACCTGTGCACATAAAGATAAAACAAGAACAATTGAAAAACAAAACAAAATACCGTATCTAAATCACCAGTTTCTGAGCACAGTCAAGGAACAGAGCTTTTAAAATGAAATGCTCTAATGTGCTTCATCAGGGAAGCTGAAGTGCAAATGCACAACCACACACACACCCCTCTTAAGTCTGTGAGTTTCCAAACATGCCCCTAATGCATTAAATTTCCCAAAACATCAGGTCATTTGGTTGCAGAAAAGACTTGAAATTAGGAAATATCATTGATGAGACACAGTGCACTAGAAACACATGAGAGGCTTAGGAGCGGCAACATCTAACTGGTAAAGTAAGAAAGTGCCCCTGGCAAGAGGGCTCTTGTTCCACAAAGTACTGACATGAGGAACAGCTGGAAACAGGAAACAGAGAATATCTGGGATTCCACTGGGTGATTTAGATCAATAGGAAAGCTTAGTGCTCAAGACCACAGCCATTAAATCACTCTGGAAGCAATAAAGGGCATGTGAATGAAGGTTGTCAACTTTCAGGTGCTAACACAATGTTTGTTCTAATCAGATAAGCACCACCATAGAGATGTTCTCATCATTAGCAATGCAGAAGTCTTTGTGGACTGCATTTGTGTAACTTGTAGCCCTGTGTTTACCTTTGTGACCTGTGGAGCAGCTAATACAGTAGCAAATTGACTTCTGTTTC
>LOJH01001545.1:37735-48081 GCA_001685095.1 Ellobius talpinus
GTGTGTATGGAGCAAGTGCCAGAGACGAGAGAGCTCATGTCTGCCTAAAGACTCAGCAGGGCTTTGGGTGGGAGTGAAGTTCACATAGCTCACAATTGAACTTCTCAAAGACATCCTGCTTCCCTAGAGTATAGCATCCCTTGGGGTGGAGGTAGGGGGTGGAGGTGGGAATAACCCATGGCTTCATCGAAAGCCATCTTTGTCCATGGAAAGAAAGGAGAGCTCTCTTTAGGGGATAAGGGCAAGCCAGGCACCCTCATATCTAAGCCTTGAAGAACATCACCTTGCCGCAGGAGCCAACGCTCTTCCCACCACAGACCAGTGTGGCCTGGGAAAGTAACAGTGACTCTCGGGTTACATTGTTACTTGTTCATGGTGTACTCAGTAAAGAATCACCAAGTCAGTTTAGCAGCCAGACAAGCCCTTCTCACTTGCTCCCTTGAGAGGTTAAAGAGACCATTTCATACCATACAACCAATTGGTTTCGAACCATATTTAGAAAATGTTTTCTGAAATTACCACTTCCCTGGTACAGCATGTCTACTGCATCCTTGTAAGAGCTATGTTTGCTTTCATTTTAAAAAATGTTTTTAATGACTTTTAGCAGTAGAAATCCATGTGATGGATAATTTAGTGAAATATCCTTGAAAATAATGTTTTAAAGCACTGACATTCATTTGTTGTCATGGGTGTGGTTCTGGGGCTAGGTGGGGGTAGGGGTTGCTCAAGATTTCAGGTGCTCTTTTGCTTCTCTGGAATGTCACTGAGTTCCAATCTTTTATGGCCTTTCAAAACGGTAAAGTGTTTCTCCCCCCAGAACCATTTATTCTCCCCAAGAACCGTTGAGTTTGTCTTTGACCTGGAACTGTTGTGACGGTTCACCCAAGTTCTACGGCATTATAAAACACAGACATTGAGTTGTCATCCGACCTCCGTTACTGTCTCTGCTTTCCTTGTGAACTTCTGACTGGGTTGGAGTGGAGGAGATCAGTGTTTGGATTTAGGTCTCTTCTGATGTTCAAAGCATGAAGTTTTGAACATAAGCCTCACGATCACTTGCTGTTCTGTGTAGAGTATGTTCAGAAGGAGCTCTGTCTACTGTTGAACCCAGCTTCAGTGGTTTTATTATTTTGCAGCATTGATTGTGTCCGGGAGATGTTAAGTGTTGTGGAGGTTAAGGCTTGCCGGTTTCCAATATGTAGTAATAAACCATTTGGCTCCTTGCAAAGAACCTTTTCTTCTGCATCCCTGATAATGTACTGGGTGTGTTCAAAGAACTTGTGAGATGAAAGAAACATAGCCAAAGCAGCGATGGCAATTTACCTACTATTTGAATGCACTTACCTGAGGACTCAGGGAAATCATCTTCTGCTTTATTGTTATCACATTTCTTGGTAAAAGTTTGGGCCAAATCTTTTCAAATTTCTCAAATTACTTGCGGCAGGGGGATGTGGGATGGTGTTGAGAAGGGATCTAATCTAGTCCAGGGCAATCTATAACTCCCCGTGGCAGCCAAAGCTGGCCTTGAACTCTTGATCCTCCTGCCTCTACCTCTCAAGCACTGAGCTCCGAGGTATGTGCCACCATGTCTGGCTTATGTGGATTCTTTTGATCTTGGTAATCACCAGTAGGCCTTTATCATGCTGGTATACCAGTTGTTTATCACTGTGTGAGGAATTGCCCCAGATGTTAACTTAAAACAAGTACTTAACCCCTATCATAGTTTCTGAGTTCAGATCAAGGCAGTTTAGCTGGAGGTTCAGTTCGGGATATTTCACGAGACTGCTGTCAGCCAAGGTTTCCATTGTCTGAAGACAACAGGGCTAGAGGGTTGGTTTCCGAGCTCCATCGTGGCTGTCTGGAGGCCTTCAGTGGGCAACCTGGATGTTCTCACAGCACAGCTGCTGGCTTCTGCCAGAGCATAATCCCAGAGACAGAGCCAGCAAGCAAGAGAGCTACTGAGTGGGAAGCTTCTGGCTTTTATAATCTAATCTTGGAAGTCACGCACCCACATTTCTGCCACAGATCAGTGGTTACATAGGTCAGTCCTATGGGAAGCGACTACCCAAAAGTGTGAACTCTGGAGGCTGGGATTCCAGGAGGCCACCTTAGAGATTACTGGGCTTGTGAGGCTGCTCTCAACACAAGCTCCAGGGAAGTGCCACCAAGCCACCTGGCCATCTTTCCATGACATGATGATGCATTCATTATATTGTAGACTGTGTTGCAAACTGTTAAGAAGATCTGTAAATGCAGGCATGAGAATATTTAAATTATAATAGTAAGTAAAGAATTATGATAGGAAATGACGTATCACGGCCTGTATTTTACGTAAATTTAAAAATAGATTTGCATACAATCTGGTATACTACTCTTTTTTAAGAATGGAAAACTCTTACCGGTGACTAAATCTTCCATTTCTTCCCTTCCTTTTCCTGGTTGGGAATTTTTAGAACTTCAGAATTGAGACATCTCCCCTCCCCCCGTAGGGATGGCTACCCACTGCCTGTTCTGTGCACTTTGGTCTTTCCCCACCCAGATCTCTCCGTTTGCAGCGCGAGGCCTCGCGAGGCCTGTAACCATTCCTCCACTGGCCTCAGCTTCTCATTTGCAGTGTGCAGCCTGAGTGACAGGTACACGCTTTGCCTTCGTGTCCTCAGATAACTGAGCAGGAATTTTTGTCTCAACAAGTACTTCGAGTCCCAAGATGCCTGCTCTATCCGGAATCTCCTGAGTCACTGGAGCTCTGCCTTGCTGAGCTCCCTCCCAGCTCGGGAACACTGTCTAAAATCCGCTATGCTCCAAGCTGGCCTTGAGGCTCAGCCAGCCTGACTCTGCTGTTTTCTAGAAG
The DNA here is from genome assembly GCA_001685095.1 of Ellobius talpinus. Classification (NCBI taxonomy): domain Eukaryota; kingdom Metazoa; phylum Chordata; class Mammalia; order Rodentia; family Cricetidae; genus Ellobius; species Ellobius talpinus. The sequence goes on from LOJH01001545.1 coordinate 40,587, forward strand.
CAGCATGTTTCTTTCCAGCCCTAGAGGGAAACGTTTTCATGAAAATCCTCCTTCTGATGACGAGCGAATGAATCCATCTTTCAGTCTGCCAAAACTGAGGATCCCACAGATAGCCGTGTCTATGTAAACCTTCTAGGCACCTCCTTCATGCCCCAAGTGGAGCATTTCTTTCAATATAACATCTGCACGGCTGTCCTTTTCAACAGTGCATTCCTAAAATATACATTTTAGCATTTTCTTTAGCCGTGGCAGAGGAAATTATGAGCAGAAAGCCTGGTTCCTGCTGTGGTGGCTCTTGCTGTCCAATAGGAAAGCCTGATGCTACCCAGTTAAGCATAAATGACTACACACTCCCTTAAGTGCTGGGAATGAAAAGGCCTGTTGTATGTGCAAGGCTAGACCTGCAGGATCAATGAAAGGTTACGTATTGCCTTTATACAAATGAGGGGGAAAAAATCCCCTCTGTGTGGACTAATTGAAAGGCAGCCTCCAGGTCTCTGCAGACTTGCTGGCATAGTCTGGGCCCCTTTCTTAGTTCTCACAAAGCCTTCTTTTTTCCAGCTGGATCCAACCCAGGCCCCGCACTCCTGTCTTAGCTGGCAGATCAGCCACCCCTGTACCTTGATGACAGTTTTCACCCAGTTGACAGCCCAGGCTCTGGGCACTGGCTGACCTGGAGGATCAAAGCGAGCCCAAGAGAAGTCCTCAGAATGAACTGATAGTCACTAGATGGGGGGTAGTGAAAGGGGCCATCAATAGCCATTCAGGCCAAGGAAACTATAGTGAGAATCAGCAGAGGTGGGCGAGGAGATAGATTACACAGTAGGTACCTGCTGAGTCAGCATGAAGACCTGGGTTGGGACCCCTAGCAACTACATGAAAAGCCAAGTACAGCAGCCTGTGCCTGTAATCCCAGTCCTGGGGAGCTGGAAACAGCCCTGTCCCTGTAGCTTGCTGCCCTCCCAGTCTAGTCCGCTTCATAAACTCCAGTTTCAGTGGAGGACCCTGTATCAAAAAGCAAGGTGGCGAGTGATTGAAGACTCAGTGTTCACCTCTGGCCTACTCACACTGCATACTCTCACAAATGCATATGCATGTGCATGCACACACACACACACACACACACACGCACACCACCAAAGTAGGAGAGACCTTGGGCTCTTCCAGGAACTAAGTATAGAAAGAAGTAAACAACAGCAAGATCTTCTAGGACAAGCTGCCGAGTGTCGTGCTAAGGTGTGTATTGGAAATAGCGTCCTTCTCTTATCTCTGCAGGGGTCTGACCCACGTAGCTTCCATCTTGTCTTTAACTGTAATCATTCACTTGCTTGGATTTATATCTGTGATACTATCTTGTTGCCACTTAAACATACAGAATCTCTTTCTGCACAAAGGACATGTGTTCAGGTTCTTAGGGTAGCTAATTGGAATGTGGTTTCTGGGAGGCACGAGGAGGAAATCTAGGAAATCCTAAAGAAGATCTTGTCATTTCATCCCCCACCTCAGGATTAGTGCACACACATGCATGTGCAGGCTTGCACGGACACACTAGGGAGGGAGAGAAAACAAACCTGTCCTGTGTGTTACCTTTCACATACAGTACAGAGAAAAAGCCACATGTGTTTCTCTACTTTTGTTGTTGTTGTTAACCTTTCGGATAGATATTTAAGTTTTTTATCTAATATCTTCAGTTAATTTTTAAAATGGGAACAATCAAAATGAATGTGCCATCCTCTAGGAAGCTGTGTGGGAGAATATCAGACAAGAATCCCAGTAATGCTTGTTTGGTATTCATAGCAGTCTGAAATGTTGACCTAGGACATCAGAAATGTGACACTCTGAAGTAACAGTCTGGTGACTGGAAACAGACAGCTGCCACTGCCACCTCACCAGCAGCCACTCTGGTGTCACCTGCTCCTTCTGACCATTGCAAAGTTGCTACAGCCTGGGAAAGGCCTGTCCTCTTCTGTGCATGGTCTGAGGGAGAATGGGCAATGGGCGGGCTGCCACCAGGTGGGGATCAGCGCAGTAAATATGATCTTTAGGACCTGTGGTTATTCACACCTACATCTCCCATTCACACAAGCATATTTTAGGCTTCTGATTTTGACCAATTTTCAAGACACTTCTCTTCAGAGGGAGAAATGCAGTGTCCTGCAAAAACCACCCTGACTATGGCCATGGGTGTGAGGATAACAACAGGACCTGTGCACTTTGAGCTCCGAAGTCACAGTTATTTCCATATAATGTTAAAGTTGGATTATCAGTGCTCACGCTTACACGTGAGGCACATCTGATGGGACGGACAGCCGCCTCGCTGTTAAACAACTTTAGAACACAGAGCTGGGACTCAGTTTCCCCTTTGGTGAAACAGTTTAATCACGTGAGTAGACATCTCAGTGAAGGAACTTACTCTTCACTCTTTAGTTTTGTGTGTGTGTGTGTGTGTGTGTGTGTGTGTGTGTGTGTATGTACCTTGTTTCTTTGCAGTTTGCTTCTCTGTGAATGGCAATGTATTAAAGTATAAAAAGTCTGTACTTGGATCTGCAAGATGAAGAAATGTTGACTGCAACAGTTACTCTTTTAGTTGTTGGACTTAAATATTTTAGTGTCCAGTGTCCTGTTCATAAAACAGTGCGTTCTCCACACATCTTTGCCGGTGGGGTAACATCTCTGTGGCTTTGTCTTCTTTTTAAATTCTGCAATGACAAATCATAGTTATCATAGGGTGTCACTTAGGAGATACAAAGTGATATTATGATTTTTAGTAAAGGACAGAAGGATGAAATTTAGCCGGCCAACCTACCCATTACTTCAAATATTTGGTATTTTTGTGGTGAACATATGATACTAAAATGTACGGTATTTAATAACTAGCTATGTTGAACACAATATGTAATACAGATGTAAAGACTCCATACTCCCCACGTCTAACTGTGGCCTGGTACCCTTTAACAATCGTGTCTGCATTCCTCCTACCTCTCAGGTTCTGGTAATGGTTGTTGATGTGAGTTTGATGGTTTTAGTTTCCACGTCTTCCAGTGTTTATTTCACTTAGCTTAGTGATCTCCAAGTCTGTGTTGTCCCACACAACATTCTTCTTCTTTGTAAAAAGCTGAGTAGTATTCCGTGGTGTACATGTGCCACCTTTTTATCTGTTTATCCACTGATGGAAATCATGATGCAATTACTTGGATGTTTTGAATGTATACAGTGAACATGGATGTACAGGAGACACTTGGACAAACTGATGTCCAGTCTTTTAGGCAAATACCCAAATGAGAGGTTATTGCATTGTACAATAATTCTAGTCCCTCTATTTATTTATTATGAGTTCTAGAGGTCAGAGGACAACTATCAGAGTCCTCTTCTCCCACCGTGTGGTTCCCGGGGGAAGAAGTCAGGTTATAAGACTTGACAGCAAAGGACCTCACCCACTGAGTCATTTTGCTTCCCCATGGAGTAATTCTATTTTTAGTTTTCTGGGGGACTTCCTGAAGATTTCCACAGTAGCTGTGCTGATTCACTGAGAGCTTTGCTGTTGTCTGCGTGCTTGATTGCTTTTGTGGTGTGTGAAAATTACATGCAGGTAAGAAAGGGAACCAACCACACAGGCCTGGAATGTTCCAGGCTAGTGTTTTCCTCCTGAGCTATCTCTTGTCGTGTTAAAGGAAAATATCACTGAGCTACCAAAATAATTAATTTCTGCATTTACCTTTATGTTCATAAATAGTGCTGATTTGGAAAGGTGTATTAATCCTATTTCACCAGAGCACCTAGGATCCGCAGACGATGCCTTCAGAATTATGACTACAGGATAAAATGTAGTGGTGGATGAAGGTTGTTAGGATGTCTTCCCTTGAGGTCCCAAGAAGTACCACATATTGCATTCTAAAATCAAATAGTAAAACACGGTCCTAGATGGGATTTCTTGCATTAAAAAAACATTTTAAAAGAAGGGTAAATGAATTTTCTTGAATTTTGTAGGCTGCCCAATTTTCTTTACCCACTTTTTAAAGGCAAAATGTAATGCCACATAGAACTTATTTACCAAATTTCTCTTATCTGCCTTACTTATATAACCAGACAGGGCTGATAAGCAGGCATTCAGGCAGGCAGTCGGCCTTCCAGTTTAGTTCCTACTGCTTTGGTAGGATGTATTTACTTGATGGCTCTAAAGCATAGCTCATGGTTGGTGACATGGTAAGAGAAATTTATAACATGGTTTACAGAATAGAGCTACGAAAACATTTTAAAGAGCAATAAAGGGGAACATGCTTTCGTGCACCCTAAAAAAATACAGTGAAGTAAAAATGCTTAAAACAGATACAGGATTAAGTGGAATTGAACAAAGAGCCCTGAGGCAATACCCACAGATAACAACACACAGTGTGTGCGCACCAGGACGCTGCAAACCAGAGGCAGAAAAACGATATACCAGTGAGTACAGATGAATTAAATAATTGTCATTTTTAATCATCTCTTAAAACCTACAAGAAAACAATTGGCAAGCATTTAGCCCATATTGGAATGGGATAGTGTTTTGAATAGAAAGCAGAAGAAACCACAAGAGGAACAATCATACTTCCCACCTGTCTTAGTAAAGAGAGCCCCGATTATGACAGACAAAACCAACTCAAATGACCATAAATAAACCAAGATGTCACCTAACCAGATCTCAGGGTACCCCAAGGGCAGGGCCAGGGCTGGGGCAGACCTTCCCAGGGTCCAAAGAGAAGTTGTTCTACCTTCTGGAAGGACCTGAGCCCTGAAGCTGCAGCTGCCTCCCTGCTGGGCTCATTGTTAATGAAGCCCAGTTGCATAACTCAGTTCTGCTTCTGGCTAGCTGCTCTCTTCCTGTTGCAATCTGTTGTTTGTTGGGAAGTTGAGCCCACTGGACAGGAGTGCATTGGACAGAAAGGGATTCTGGGCAAGGCAAGAGTATGCTTAGTAGGTGTAAATTTGAAATGCCATAGACTGGATAACACAAAAACACTTAAAAGGGCAAATACCGCCTCAGAAAAATATTTATGACAAGTGTCATGAAGAAATGATCGATACCTCTAACAAAGAAAACTGTTTTGACAGTCGTATAATATCTAGCTTAGTGTGGCCTTTAAGTGGGCAAAGGAGATGAGAAACAGTTTGCAGGAGAAAATGGGCTGCAGGAAAGAAGAGAATAAAGGTTAGCCTCAACAGAGGTACAAAAGACACAGACTTAATACAACAAAGTGATGTTTCTGCTTAGGGTGTCGGCAGCACTTTTGTGGGGCTTTTTGTTTCTGTTTGTTTTTAAAATCATACTGTTAATTTTGGCAAAGTGTGAGTCAGACCCCCATATTCTGCTGTTGAAAATATAAATAAGTACCAGCTTTCCGGGCAAAGATACTGCAAACCAAAGCGATGATCCTGCTCCGATTGGCCAGCGGTTCTAAGAAGGAAAGTCAGAGAGACGCAGCCACGGAAGATTGCACGATTTGTGGGGGGGTCGATGGTGGCGAAAACTGGGAATAGCAAGCGTTGCTTCAGTAAGTAGGCTAACCAGGTATTGAAATGGCATATGCCAATAAAAGTAATTTGTACAAAGATGTCCAATTTCATAATTCCAACTTTGTAAACATGTAGGAGGCAGTGAGGAAAAACTTATAGGCAATATTCTGAATTTTAACAGCGCTTAATGAATATAATAATAGATGATTTCTTTACTACAGTGAAAATATTACTGTGATTATCAAGAGCATCAGCAGCAACGTGTGTGCTATGTGTGCCAAAGATCTATACCTCACACGCTGTCGGGCCCTCTGCTCCTCGGCCCCTTCCCACCCTTCTCCCCTGCCCATGGGGTCTTTCTGGGCTTCCTTTACACAAGTGGCTGTTGCTGCCAAGCAGAAGCTATATCAGAGTCTGCTGATGGCCTCACCAAGGCAGCCCCTCAGGGTTCATGCTCAGGGAGGTGAGTGTCCATACGCCACTGCTTGTGACATGGAAGAATGCACACCAGAGCCCATTCTCCTGTAGAACTCAGGTGTGATGTGGAAGTGAGCTCGTGGACTCACGCTTTGGGCCTGAAGGAGAATTCCTGAAGTAAAAGCTGTGTCTACAAAGGGCAATTAGAACTTCAGTGGCAATGGAGAGACTGGAATATTACAGTTCCAGGGACTCGTTACAGTTGGCCTTGGTCTTCAGCCACTCCTCAAGAGCTATTCTTTGCCCACGTCTGTGTCAGACCTTAGCATCCTGATAAACAGATTAAAACCTTTGGAATGTATTAACTTAGCATTCTCTGCCAAGCACAGGGCTCAGGGCTGTTCACTAGCATCTGGGGTCTGTAGCTGAGGTTGCCCCTGCTGACCAAACCACCCTTCAAATGTGTCCACCAGTGTTTTCATTTTATTTACTTTTTTAAAACAGGGTCTCTCTGTGTAGTCCTGGCTGTCCTGAAACTATGGAGACTAGGCTGGCCTTAAACTCAAAGATTCTCCTGCCTCTGACCCCCAAGTGCTAGAATCAAAGGCGTGTGCACCACACTCAACATATCTTAGCAATGCCTTGATTCATAGCTTTCTTAGTTCTGTTACCATAAAAAATGTTCGTGTTGCAGCAATGGAACCTGCAGTGACCCAAGTCCTTGTTTCTAGGCCACGGCCACTCAACTTTGCCTCCAGAATAAACCATCTCTTTCTTCTTTGAGTTAAAAGCTAAATTTTGGCATAGGCTGGCCAGTGTGCACACACACTTAGTAGCTTCCTAGTTAGCCCTCCAATGTTCTTAAATTGTTCGTTTTAGTAATTTTATCCACAATTCAGAGGGTGACATTAAGAAAAAAAGGATGTTGTGGGCCACTGGGGGAGGCTCAACCAAGCCAGAAGTCCAGAGTCAGGAAGGCTTCTCTCTACCCAAAGACTTTCTTCTGACTTAGCCGAGTGTGCCTCTGGCGGGAAAAATAATTTTCATCTAGCTGCTGAGCAACTGGAGTCTCAAGAAGATCGGTACTGTGTGGAGCGGGCCTCTGGCCCTCCATGTCTGCTGGACGCTGTGGACCCAGGGAGGACCCCTAGGGAGACTTGGGGACCCAGGGAGGACCCCTGCTAAGAACAGAAAAAGCTTTGATGTTTCCTTTGGCTTTGTTCCCAAGTGTACTCTACATCTATAAGAAATGTTATCCTAATCAGTTACTTCCTCTTCTCCTCAAGGTTCCTGTCCTCCCCACCCGAGGAACACACACACACACACACACACACACACACACACAACTTTCAGTGTTCAAGCTATCGCCTCTCACTTTGGGATAACCATATCCACTACAGAAGTAAATGCTTGATGAAGCTGGGCGGTCAGTAGCAGTGGTCCCACTAGGGGTTCCTACTTGGGATGAGCCCCTGGGGGGCGCTCACTTATGCAAGCTCCTGATATGTTGACCATACATCCAGGAGCTCCCCCTGCTTCAGAGCTCAGGAGAGCCCCAGGCCTCTGTTGAAGAAACCTTTGTTCCAGA
>LOJH01001546.1:0-32278 GCA_001685095.1 Ellobius talpinus
CAATGGTCTTTTATCCTGTCACTTGTATTATTTTAATAAAATGCTGATTGGCCACTAGCCAGGCAGGAAGTAAGGGCAACAAGAACAGGAGAATTCTGGGAAGAGGAAAGCTCAGTTTGCAGTCATCACCCAGCCACAGAGGAAGCAAGATGAGAATGACTCACAGATAAAGGTACCAAGCCACGTGGCTAAACAGACAAGAATTATGGGCTAATTTAATATGTAAGAGTTAAATATGAAGCCTGAGCTACTGGGTCAACCAGTTTATAATTARTGTAGACCTCTGTGTGTTTCTTTGGGACTGAACAGCTGCTGGACCGGGTGGGACAGAAATCTCTGTCAATAAACCTGCTTATTTCGACTAGTTTTAGGGAATAAAATATGTGAACTTCTAAGAAGTAGGTGAAAGAGCCTGGGTCCTTTTCTGCAACATCACATTCAGAGTGGGGCATGTCTGAGACTTTCCCAAGGTTCTCAGTCAGCAGTACTGATGCTGATACTTTCCCTGCGGGCAATCTGAACAGCCCAAGTCTGTCTCATTACAAATTCCTATGTGACTGGGTTCAGGCATCCTGTTTGAGGTTGGTACAGGATGCTTAGGATACTCAATGGAACATCATTGCTTAGAGAAGGAGACAAAGCATGAAGCCTGGAAGTGCTTGTTATTCCCCCTACCCCCGAAAAGCCCTCAAATCCAGCCCCCTTTTGCTGTCACTCTGCTAATTTTATTCAGGACTTCCACGCCTCTCTTCCAAGCTATTGGAACAGCCCTGGAGCAATGGTTGACATCTGTTCTTGCCGGCAACTTCCCCTATTGCCATCTATCTGGTGGAGTCACCATTGTATCATGTGACTTCTACTGCTAATGGCACTGGAGGATTTAAAATAGGATGGAGGCGTCAGAGAAGGAGCAGGGTGTGTGCAAAGCTCCTCCATTTTCAGTAGGAAAAACTGCAAGTTTTGAGTCAAGCATATCACAACACCTCATATCTGCTACAACCCAAACTATTGTTTCAACCGCTCCCCAGTCCCGTCTCAGTCATCTCATATTGGGCAAATATAGAATGTTTGCTTTCCTGCTTCCGTGGAATTCCATCTCTAAATCCAATTCTTTCCTAGATTTAGTAAGATCGGTTTTTACAATTTTTAAACGTGATTGTTTAGAAGGGAGTGTTGGGGTCTTAAAATGTGTGTGTGCACAAATGTGTGTACATGTGTTGTGTGTGTTTGATTAACACCTGGCCCTGCTTCTCACAGAATGAACACACCATAAATATTTACTTAATGGATATGGTGAGGTGCCTGGTCTAAATACAGTCACTGTTGCATTAGTATATCAGGTAGTAAATAGTCAGGAAACATAAAAGAAAGCAATTAGGCATAGATATTTGTCTCCATTTCACAAAAATTGTTTAGGATACTTTCTGCATGGTTAAAGTCATACATGGATATTATAAACATTGTAGGATAGTTGATTTGTCCGGTCTCAATCAATGAAATGGCTTAGACTCTAGGTTCCAAGCCTCATACTGTGGAATGTTGCAGGTATTTCACCTTTCCTTCCTGGCCTCTCTACTTCACTCAGAAGAGTTAGTGTGTGGGTTTCTTCCGACAGACAATGATAGTGGTCCCATAGGTCTCTCTGCCTGTGTGTAGTTTCTGTTTGTGGGACTTCTGTTTATAACCAACATCTCTGGGGGCGAACTAGGCAGTCTTATTATTTATTAAAATGTAGACAGGCGGCTATTAGACTGGATTTGAAAACATCTAAAAAAGTAGATATCAACTAACTAAACAATTAGCAATTTCTTTGGTTTATTTTAGAATGAAACAAAACTGTTTTTATATAGAGTTCTATTTTCACACCCACAGACACAAATATATTCCGAGTAGACTTCACCAGGTCCACAGAGATGCTCAGGTCAGGGTGCCAGGGACCTCTACTTCAAGGAGATGGCAGGCAGTACAGTCGACAGGGTACTGACTTCACTGGACAGAATCACATGGTTCACAGTGGCATTGCTGGTGTTTTCAAGTGTCTCAGCACCTCTGGACATAATTGAACAGTTCCCAATATCTGGCTTATCTCCTCAAGGTCAGACAAATACTGAAGCAGAGGATAAGGTGGGGTGGTGGGGGTTGTCAAGGAGAGCGAGTTTGTCACGCACCAGGAGTCTACAGCACTCTCTCTGGGTGGGGCCAGCCCACACTGCCCCAAAGCAGCTTTATCCAACTGCTCAGCTCCACCTTTTTCCTATGTTGTCTGAATCCTAACAGTGTTATCAGACAAAGCACCAGAGAATTCCTGAGTATAATCTAGTAGTTACATGGGCGAATGTGAGAAAACTTCCATGCTAACCTCTGCAACCCCATGCCCCAAGTCACACCTCTGAGATCACACCAAATGCTTTAATTTTCTGTGTTGACTTTTTTGTTAGCATTCCTTAAATAAATTTGGAAGCCACTATGTTTTTACTGTGTCCATTTGGCACCCTGTGGTTTAAATTTTACATTCAAGGGCTAAAAATAAATGTGATTCCAGTTAAAGGCATTTAGGATTAGAACCTGGTTCAAAGGACTGGACTTCTTCAATTATGAAAACCAAGTAAACCAACAGAGATTTTTTTTGAACAATGAAGACCTGACATGAGGTGTACATAGAATTTTCATGGTGGTCCAGGGGTGTCAGAGGCTTAAGGCAGTTCTTAGAGAGAGAAGAAAGATAATGGAGCAATTGTGCACAAATTGATATACAGTCTGGCAAAAGTCACGAAGACAATGAAGAAATGGGATCTCCCATACAGTCTGTGCCGTCACGCAGGCAGTGCTTGTTTCCAGGGAGTTTTCTTTTGCCTCAGGAACTCTGGGAGATGTTTTCACAGTGTAGCACCTCTGATAGTTCCCAGTGAGAGAAATCAAATCGGTTCACTTTAAACTTGGAGTGCAATTAAGAGTTCCTTAGGATTAGGGAACAGAACTCCGAGACTTACATGATTAATGGACTGGATTTGAATTTTGCTGGGGCAGATGGTAAAGGGCATCTCTCCGGGAGAAACCCTGGTTGGGAGTCAAGAAGAATGTTTTTATGGAATGAGTTCCCTTGCTGCATTCTTATTTAGTGGTTGGAGCAGAGTTCACATCTGGGACCCCTTGGAGAATTAGGTACTGTAAGAACAAGGAACCAGGAGGAAGCAGAAGTAATATATTTTGAAAGGCTTAATCTGATCTCTTGCCTGTCTTCAAAGGAAGCCTCATTTGTAAAAGGCATGCATGCTCCCGAAGAGAGGACCCCCATTAGGCAATGCAGAAATAATAAAAGACCTTCTGTGCACAGCCTCCCTCTGGATCAGGGAGGTAAAGGGACTCCCTCCATGCTCAGCCGGGAAAGCCTGCTGGAGCTGCCCAAACTCCATGCCTTTGGGTTCCTTTCTGAAGCTGCTGTGCAGTGGAGCACAGTTCCTCTCCTTTGTTTTTGCTATAAATTAACATTTGTCTGACAAGGGGCTTCCACACGAAACAGAAAAGTGAGAACCCAACAGAGCAGAGTGGACCCTCATCCCCTGTTGTTTCTCTCGCCTCCGAAGTTTCCATCTTTCTTAAAAGTATGGAAGTGAGTACCTCTTCACCCTCCTTATCTCAGGGAGGGTGCACATTTAAGCTGCCCACCAGGTTACCGAGTTCATAGCCAAAAGGAACCACCTATGAGGATCAGGGAAATACCTTCAATGGAGCTGTAGTCACCTGGCCATCCTTCCTCTAACTCTACTATGTGCTTTCAAAGGATTTCTCATTTTTAAATGAGGAGGCAGCTGCACCCTAGAACTCATGAAATGTGTGTGTGTTGTATGCGTGTGTGTGTGTGTGTCTGTCTGTCTGTAACATAGATAAGTGTATACTGTATCCTTTTGAAGTTTGTGTCTTTCACATGTTTCTCATCATGATGAGAACAAAAACTTAGGCTACATTGGATTGGCCCCGTGTACTTGCCACGTACTTTGGAAACTTCAACTCTTTCAAGGTAGATGTCGTACTTTGGAAACTTCAACTCTTTCAAGGTAGATGTCTGACCTTGATTTACCTTATAGTTAGTCTGATTAGTCTGTAATTGTGTGATGTTTATAATGCTTCCCTTTTTTGTTTGCTGTTGTGGTAAGTCATGCAATACCATCCTTGTTACACGGATTCTTCAGATGTGTGAAGGGATGGTGAAGGTACAACATGGGTCTAGGACACATCTTTCTGGAATAGTGGATGCATCTGCAGAGTGGAGGGAGCACAGCTTTGGTACGGTTGACATAATTGTGAAGTTTTATAATTACTTTATGTGACTAGCAGTTCTGGTCATTTATTAGCACTTGATTAATTATTCAGCTGTACTTTTAACTACTGGTGTTGCAAACAGCACTGCAAATGGATTTCCACTGTAGCTTCTTTAGGCTTCTTTCTGGGTAGGTATTCTGGTAATATCCTGTGACTGCCCCTGCATTTGTAAGCATGTGGACACACTCGTCAAACAACTGTAGTCCAACAGAACAAGAGAAAGAGGGTAGATCGAATGGTGTATTTTAAGCTGGCATTTGGATATCTTTGGAAAACTAAGATATGACCTGAATAACAATGTCCCAGCACAGAAAATAACCTTGGACATTATCAAGCCTTTTCACTCTTAAGATAGCACCCTAATTAAACATGCCAGTCAGAAGTCTGACCCACTGACAACACGTGGGTAATGATTTCAATCCTGAGTATACTCCTGTGGTGAAATGCACTGAAATTCTCATTTCTGTAGGTGTATGAAATCTGTGTGTACAAGTCAGAGACTTAAGTCTGGTGTCTTCTCCAATCACTTTCTACCTTATTTTTGAGATGGGGTTTCCAGCTGAGACTAGAGATAGATGATTCAGCTAGATTAGCTGGACAGCAAGCCCTACCCCAGGGCTACTCTGGTCTCTGCCTTCCCAGTGCTAGGGTTACAGGTGTGTGCCAGTGTACCTGGCTGTCATGTGGGTGCTCGGGGTTGAACTCAGGTTAAGCACTTGACCATCTGAACCATTTCACATAATGTCTGCCCAACACATATCCTTCCTCCTTAAAAATCAGGCATGTTTTTTTATATAAGTGGCACCAATCCTCCCTAATCTTTAGAGAGCTTTGAAGAGGTGTGACACAGCCCTTTATGCCTGTTAACCTCCGAGTACAGACTGGACAGATGCCTTTTTTCACACAGCCAGTATGGCACACTGTGACAGAGCTATCTTCCTTTTGAGTTTCTAAGAAATAAATTGCTGATGTGCAGCACTTCCTGCTGCCCAGGGTCTCTGAATGTGATCAGGATGAGCTAGTATTCGTCAGAAGTGGGTAGAATTTTACAGCAGTAGCCGTGTAGATTACAGTCTGCGTACACGCCATCTTCACACAGGCCGCCTGAGATAATGCTCCGACAGAGATACCACAGGTTCCCAGGCCTGTCACTGCGTCCCTTTACTCAGAGGCCAACCAGGATGCACAGAAAATAGAACTGATAGCACCTGGATAATTATTGACTAGTCGTAGCATAGATGGTGGCGGCCATGCTCTCTTCCTGGTCATGTATTAATGCAGCTTGCCGGTGTCTATGTAAGAGCATGATGACGGGCATTCTTTGTGATGAGCGCTCCAACCAAGGAGACACAGGTAATTCAGTTGAGGGCTCCTATGGTATATGTGGTTTTCACGTCTAGAAATACTCTCCTTTAAGATCTGTGATCAGCTGAGGGCAAAGATGCAAAGTTTCCGAGTATGTTTGGGGTTCCTGGCTTTATGTTCCGACTCTAAAGGTGACATGTGGGTGACCAGGGGATGCTGTAGAAACTGTTTCTATACATTTCATATAGAAAAGCATGTGGGTAATCTGAACACAGCCCACACAAGCATTTCCTCCTCCTCTGGGATCCATGGGGCACAGCTGTCTCCTCGTTTGCACACCACTGAGCCATCGCCATGCTCTTCTGCTGGATGGGGGGGCAGACGCTTCAGTAGAACTTAACCTCTACTTCCTGCGTGCTCACGGCAGTCAGCCCTTTCCTCAGTTCCTCGGCACCCCACCCCCTCTCCCCTTCTCTCCTTACCAGATGTGGCGGGATTGGGTTGACCTCTTGCACCTGGTACCCACTCTCTGACCTTTTCCTGTCTATTTGGAAAGTGTGAGAGATGGGGTGTGGGGAATTGCATTGACAGACAAAAAGAAGTTGCCCCCAGACTTGGGCTGAGCTCAGTGTGAAGCCACCGACTGTTGGAAGGCTGTACATGCTGTCCAGGTGTGCAAGTGTCTGCCTCCTTCCTTTCTTTTTGAAATTTATTTTTTATGTGTCTGGGTGTTGTGCCTACACATGTACATAATGCATGCCCAGTGTTCACAGAGGCCAGAAGAGGCCTTCAGATCCCCTGGGCCTGGAATTTCAGTCAGTTCTAGACTGCCACGTGGGTGCTGGAAATTGAACCCAGGTCCATCTCTCCAGCTCCATGTCCTTTCTTAATATTTTCCTGGTCAAGTTACTACCCCCTCACTCAGATTCTGAGAAAGTTGCCCTAGTATCCAAAGACTGATGTGAATTTAAAGCAGCTCTGTCTCAGAGTACATTTCGGAGGCCATTTTCACACAGAAGATCCTGTCATCATTTACTTCTAGGTTTCTTTATTAATATTTTGTTCTCTAGAATCATGCACCTTCTGCCCCTATTTCCTTTACCTCTAAACATTCTGGGGCCATGGAAAGAAAGAAAGACTCGGTTCCCGTCCCTAGCTGTGGTGTGCTGAGAGCAGACGGAAGTGATGTCTAAGTTCCTTTTAGCTTCAGGACTCTGAGAGCTCATTCCTTCTAGAGCCCACAACTCTCCCACTACTCCCATCCCAGCCATGTCCTCTCTTTGCCTCTCATGAATCATGTCAGACTCCCAGAAGTCCCTAGGTCCTACGTGGAAAACTAATGCACTTTCCCAAGCCACAGGAGAGACTCTTTCTGTGTTTAGTAATGTGAACTCATACTGCCAAAGGGTTAATCTTCTAAGACTGAGTGCAGATTGGGTGAAATAAGAGAAGATCAATGGTTATACCCTGCCACGAGTGGGGTGCTCAATCATGCAGGTTTCCAGCAGATCTGCAGAAATCTCCATCGCAGGAGTCCACCTGGCCGTCACACCCTGAGGAGCTCTGAGTTAATGTGTGGTGAACAGAAATAGCTGGGTTATGCCTATAGGGTGGTTTTCATTGGAATAAGCGTAAGCACGGGAAAAATGGCTTCGGACGTGTTAATTTTTTTTATGGGCAGCATACGATAGCTGGTCTTGGAATATAGCAGCACTGTCGCAGAACTGAAAATGTTACCCTGAGACATTTTAAAAGAGCAATAAATATCTGGTTTTAAAATGCCAGCATTAAAAAATTATAAACTAGGAAAGTAGTTTTTGGGGGGCTGTTGTTTTAGCGTTGGAATGCCGCAGCTGCCTTTCTCTTTCTGGCTTTCTGAATAAGCGATTGTTTGCCCCTGTACTTTAGTGATTCCTTGATTGTGTTGGCACTGAGCGAGTTATGCATTAGAGGGAAGATGCCTGGGAACTAGGCTGTGGCCCCTTATCAAAACGATTTGGCTTCATGGTGTGAAGATGAGGCTGTGCCCAGGCCTGCACATCCTGTGTGTGCCCTACTGGGGTAGTCCTTTGATGTGGAGGGAGTGGCTCTCACAGAGGGCAGATGTTATTTCCAGACCAGTAAGCCATCTGCAATCTCATGGTACTAGCTGATAGCTGTGCCACAGCACTGGCTGCCCTTGTAGAAATCTGACTACTTTGCCCGACTCGCTGCAAGAAGGTGGTGCTAAAGTTCTGGGCTAGGGACTCTATTTACTGTCATCATTCTCTAAGCATTATAAAAGAAAATAAATGGAAAAAGGATTTCACTATTTTGTCTTGCTTGTCTTGCTTTATTCAAACTTTGTTCAACACTTTTTTTTTAGCTTAAGCTTTACCATAAGTATGAGCTTGGGTTTTCATGGTCTTTATGGTTGCTATCATTATGAGTATTAAGTCTTATAGGCATAATAGTTTGTTACTTTCCATTAATCTCTCTCTCTCTATGCATGTATGTATGTATATGTATATATATCAAAAATCTGAGAGATTGAGAGATTAAAGGAAAATAAGCAACCTATTATGCCTATAAGGACTGATCTTTTGATATACATCAAAGGATCTAGGTATACATACACAAATATATATAAACACACACACAGAGGGAGGGAGGGAGAGAGGGGAAGAAGAGAGAGAGAGATTGAGAGACGGAGAGAATGTGTGGGTGTATATTCAGTAGTTGTTCAGTTCATCAGACTGGATGTCTCAGCCAGTCCTCAGCATATGATGGGATACTGAAAATACTGAAGAAGTAGACTCTCATGTCAGTGAAGGACAGACTTGCAGTGAGAGCAAGAGCAAATGGTCAGGAAGAGAAAGCTCCCTTCTTCCATGTCCTTTATATCAGCTGCAGGCAGAAGGTGTGGCCCAGATTAAAGGTGGATTTTCCCACCTCAAAAAATCTGGATTAAAAGTGGGTCTTTTCACATCCCTCCCAGGTGTTTTAGTTAATTCCAGATGTAGTCCAGTTAACAACCAAGAATAACATCACATTTTCTAAAACTTCTGCTTTCAAAGCCACCGTGAATGATGACATTTACTGGTACTGGTAATATCTGACAGAAATATATTTCAACATATACAATTTAAAACTGTAACTTGGTTCATAACTAGTGTACTTAATTTGTATACACACACATACTGAACTTATAAAGTTTATATGTGCTAGGCATCAGTCTTCTTGAAGATGAACAGTTTGACCATGTGTTTATTTGTTTTGTGTTTGAGTGTTTATTCCTGTTCTCTACGGAAGTTTTTATAACTAGCCAGATCACTAGGCACCAACCCACATTGTTAAAGATCTGTCAGCTATTGTACTGATTCTGATGCCCAATTGTAGGCTTGAACATTGTCTAACTGTGTCCAATGAGTTCACAGCACTGTGAAGTTGTTTGTTTTCCTTGGGTGTATTAGAATGCAAAGCATGGAATGGTTCCTTTAAAAAGGAGTCTGTAAGGATATTTCACATAATACCTATTCCCGGAGTCAATAGGGTGTGACTGTTAGAGCATGTGTGTGTGTGTGTGTGTGTGTGTGTGTGTGTGTGTGTTGAGTTGCTACTATAGCAAGATTGAGAGAAAAATATTTTTGGACCCATTTAAAGACAGGAGGCATGTTATAACTAAAACCCACTTACTTTTCAAAGTCCACATTTAATCCAGGACACAAAAATATTCACATAATTAAAGAGAGTGCCCAAGCCTATACTTCCAGAAGTCATTTCTACAGTTCATAAGAGAGTGCTAAGGAAATAGATAATTGGTTTTTGGGTGCTAGAGGCATCTTAAAGAATGAGAGAATCTGCTAAGGATGCTCTTGGTGCCAGAGACTGCTGTTACCTGAATTCCCTAGAATTCAGTGAGATCAGATTAAGGATCCCCAAGACCATCAGTATGAGCAGAACTGTTACTGAGCAAGACACCAGCAAATGAAGAGACATGTTCAGGACCGACAAAAGGCTGCCAGGAACCCAGGGCAGTTGCCCGTCACGATGAACCTAGATGTTGATTTCATTCTTGAGCTCTACTGCCTGCGTGCTCCGAGTTTGCTGTGACTAAGTTCAGTGCCTTCCCTAGAAGACTGTGTCCAGCATATTCCGAGTTTCCTAACATGGAGATTGTGAGGACTATTGCAAAGGCAAAACAGCTTGACTGTTTTAAAGAAAGCCGTCCCAAAGACATGGGAAATTAGCAGTCTTTTTCAGAGTGTTGCAAATGTGGCGTAGTGACGCTGGCTCCTGTGTAATCATTAACTAACATGTTCTCCTGAGTAGACAGAGCATTCAGCATGCCATGGTGCATTAATCGAGACAAGGAGGGCAGCAGAGTGGAGGCCTGGCCACCTAGGAATAGAGCTAGGACACGAAAGTAAACAGAAGAAAGAGGCTTTTGTGGGCACTGGGAACAATCTCATATATAGGTGCAAAGCATTATTCCTGAGTGGGAGAGGACATCTCTGTCCTTCCCACATCCTTGGCAATGCAGAGCCTTGCTGTGGCGCCTCTAGGCCTTGTGTGTTGCTGTTTACTCATTCAATCCAGTAGAAACATAAAACCCCACGGTGTATCCTGCCGCCAGTCTCTGTCTTCCCACCCAAAATTCTTCAAGAAGCACCGAGGCTATGGCAACTGGTGCATTTTAATATATGTTTGTGCAAAGACTAATTATTCTTCAATATTGAATGCAGGAGGGAAACGATGGGAAGATGTATACATGCCACCAGCATCTGCTTGGTAGGTAATGTTCTTAAATGGCCTGGCCTCCCTCCAAACATGGATTATTCATGAATATGTTAAGTGTGGTGTGTTGTACTATTAACGTTTAATATTTTATTGAGGCAAACTCAAGAGACTAAAATCTATTTGCTTTGCCAAGTTTGGTCAAGTTTGATAAATGTATAATTTACAATTTTCCTTTTGTGAATTCCACAGCTCAAGAACAACACAGCTGGGCATGGCACAGATCCTATTTATCTTTTCCTTCACTAAAGTACAAGAAGATAGCATCGTCGGAGGCTTAGAGGGAGGGATTGCTAAAGAACACTTCTCCTGTTTGTCTACTCACTTGAGAAAGCCTTTTCAAACAAGTGTTTGAGATACTTGGGAGCAAAGCTAGTCTAGTTGTCAAAAGAAGACCAAGCGAATGTCTATAAAGTGACTGGATTTCAGATAACATTTTCCCCCTGAGTGTTTAGATTGGTTAAATATTAGAGGAAGAGAGATAATGACAGTGTTTGTCGCCATAAACTTGGGCATATATCTGTTTTCACAAGGTTAGTTTGAAAGGCCTATCAAAGATTTTATTTTTCCATACCAGATGATTTTGTTTCAGCTTGGTAAAGGACACAGAAGGTAGAGATTGGAAGGTACCTGCCAGGCAGAAACAAGGAAACTTTGTGTAGAATTTATAAGACATATAATTTCTTGATTCTCATGAATAGCATAATATATTGGTTGTCATTGTGGTACACAATACTTTTATGATCTATATTTAAATTTTCATATTTAATTATTTCTTATTTTCTTTGCTAGTGTTCAGACTGGAAAGCCCTCTGAGTCTCAGGGAGATGCTTATTTGTAAACTTAAACATTTCCATTATTAGATATCTTACAGAATGAAGCAAGCAACTCTGGCATATATGAACTGATAATAAATCTTGAAATGGGAGACTAAAAGGAAATGGCAGCAGTCTTATCCTTTCCCTGCCTCTGAGGAACTGGAAGGCTTTGTAGTTTTGTTGTTAGAGTCCCTCCAGTCCCGAGCAAAATATCATGCAAACAGCAGGTGACCAATCACCGTGGATAGAATCACGTACCTTGCAGAACTGCGTGATATCTGGGAAGGGATGGAGGATGTGGGAAAGAGAGGGAGGCTCCTTTCGGCCAAATCCAATGTGGCTTCCATTGTGTTGAGCTCATTCTGATCCAGTGCTGTCCCAAGAGGGCTGATGTTCAACCCCGAGATATTAGCACAGCCTGAACTGGGTTCCTACCTTACCTACTGTCCACCCAAGCTCTTGAGCTTCCTTTCCAAATGGAGCCAGACCAGGCAAAGTCAGTTTTTTCTTGCCTCCATTTTCCTGCCTTTGTCACACATCTCTGAGATGGGCAGAAATGTTCCCTTGCTTTCTTCTTTGTCTCTCTATCCCTCCTTCCCTATTCCCACCCCTTCCTTCCCTTCTTTCCTGCCTATGTCTCCTTCCTTGCCTTCACTTCCCCTTTATCTCCCCTTTCTCTTAACACCCTCCCTTCTTCCTTTCCAGACTCTTTACATCCCAGCCTGACTTCCAACTTGTGACCCTTCAGCCTTAGCTTCCTGAGTGCTGGGATTGTAAATGCACGATGACCCGCTAACTCTGGGTGGGGACATTAATTAAATTATTATTTGTCTTAACTGGTACTTCTGTGAGTTTTCATCTGTTGCTTTGTGAGTTCTGGAGTTTGTAGCTATTTCTCTCTCATTCTGGCACTGATTTTTCTTTTATTTTAAAATACACAAGTCCAAATCAACTATAATTTTTATATGAATATTTAAGAATGTTGTTCCGAGAACCATTCTCAGATGCTAAAATCACAAGTATAAAATGAAATCTATCTGTTTATTTGATTCATAGAGGAGAGAACCAAGGTCATGAGATAGAAAGCAAGTTTTCCAAAGTTTTTACTGTTTATACAAAGGCAAGAACTAGAGACAATGGCTCAACTCAGCATGTTCCACCTCCCTGTTATAACAGCATAGCTCAGCAGACGCCTAAAACAGTGGCTTAAGAAGTAAAAGAGGCAGAAATTGGCAACCAGTTGCTAAAATCATAGCCTCATGATGTTTCAGGAGTCCAGAATCCTGTCTCCCTACTGTGCTCTCACTAGGCGTGATCTTCAGCCACATGTTTTCAAGATGGTTGCCAACTGGCAGCCGTTCTACACACATTTGATGCAAGAAACATATCAATAGTGACAAGCAGGGTCCGTATTCATTAAATGGTTACTTTTAAAATTCTTTCTTGGAGATTCTAAACCACAAAGACTTCTTTCCTCTGTCTAAACAGAGCTGGCTCAGCTGCAGGGCAGGCTGGGAAATGTAGTCTATTCTTTCCTTCCTTCCATCCCTCGCCCACTCTTCCCCCCTCTTTCTTCATCCTCTCATCCCTGTCTTTCTGCCTTCTTTTCTCCCTTTCTGTACAATGCTCTGACGAAAATTCAATCTATTGCCAATGTAAAAAGCAGAAGAATTGATATTGGACAGGCAGCTTCTTGTGTATGCACAGCTAAGTTTAAAATTAAGAAATTACCATTAGCGATTGGAGTGTAATGCACTATACTTAAAAAAAATTGAATAGCACTTCCTTCAAACAACTAACACAACCCCCCAATATAGTGTCAGACAATAAATGCTGATTGCATCATACGAGTGAGATGATAAGAGGCAAACATGGAGGTGCTTGCCCCTATCTTGTGTGCTAGCCTTCCTGTTCAGGGAGACACTGGTGCCATTGTCTTCATTGACTTCAGGTGAACTTGGCAATGAAGACTGATGTGGCTCCACCTAGGTATGCTGAGAGATAATACCAAAAGTCACCTACGCATTTCAAAGTCAACAATTCATTTGCTTAACTCCCTGCACTTGTAATGGATGCAGGGTTTGCAGAAACCCAGTCAAAACCCATGTTAAGTGATTGAAGATGCTGGGAGACAATGGCATGTCCCTCAGGTCCTGCTCGAGGGACGTGAGCAAACTCACTTTTAACTCTGCTGAGGACTGCATGCCCAGGCCATGCCAAAGAGCATTTATCTGCCAATCAATCTCTCCTTTATTATGAGATTGATGGTACTGTTGTCTATGTGACTGTCCCTTGCTGGGCTGGGTTTTGCCTGTTCTTTTTATGCTAATTTAAATAGAAGATAATTAGAGAAAGAATTTGATGAACAGAATCCCACCCTTGTCACCAGACTGGAAGCTATGTTCCCCCTTCACTGAGGCTCAGTGTGAGTGGCTCCTGTTCTTGATAGTATATAGGTTAGAGACCTCTGTAAATAGAAAATTCCAGGAAGCAATGCTGCCCCCAAAAAAAGATCTGGTGCCTGACTGGCTTCTGTCTCATTCTGTAACTCTTGCTCTCTGTGGGTGGTTTTTGTCCCTGACATTGCACAGGTGGTAAGTCCTAAAGATAACGAGGAGATTCCTGAAGGATTGATACTAGAAGATTCCCCGCACAGAAATTCATTAATATCACTCTGGCCAATAAATGAGCTGTTTCATCCCAGTGTTGCTGACTGCAACCTCCTTAGCCACTGCTAAGCCCTGCTGTGCTGTAGAAGGACAGGGGCTTCCTGGTGTGTGTGTGGGCGGGGGAGGGGGGAATGCAGAAAGAACCTGAACCTGTCGCACATGAGACAATGTTTTTAGTGTTGTCGGAATAGCCCATGCTGTTTCATTGGTCTAACCCTGTAGCATTCCCCTTTATATACATTATTAACTTATTGATTCTCCTACTATGTTCCCTTGCACTCAGGACTGGTCAAAGCCCTAAGGGTCCCAGACATTTGATGTCATAGTCTATTTCTTTCCAAATCTCTAATGTATAAAGAACTTTATGACAAGATTTTCCAACCAGAATCTCTTGAAGTTGCTTAATAGTCAAATTCTAAACTCTTTTTCAAGTTAGAGACTATAACATCGGCGTTCATAATAGCTAAACGTACTTTAGTAAATAAGTCTTGTCCATCCTGGCTGTAGAGTGAGGATGCTGAGAAAATATTTAGTTCCAGGCCACGGAACCTCTTTGGAGACCATCTCTGGCTACCTGCATGGCATGGACACCCTCCCTCTGCATTCCATCAAGCTGACCTGCCAGGTCTTATCAGTGTAGAGCCCACAAAGAGGGTCCATACATCAGCCAAAACATGACCCATGTGTCCGGAATCACCCCTGGTAATTACTCAGTGATGGAGAAGTGATTTAGAGTGAGCAACATGGGGAAACCACTGCTGGTGATACCCCTCGTAGCCCAGACCACAGTGGAAGAGCGTCCTGTTCTCAGCCGAGGTGGATTTATTTCTCAAGACAATTGGCATTTTCATGAAAATGAAATTTTCTTGCTTTTGCTGCTGGTTACAGGGATCCTAACTGGTGGAGATCCTGACAATAACACCACCAGGCAACAGCCCAGGGCACAGTCCCCAGCTGGGCTCCTGGCAGGAGTCCTGGGAATAAGTGCTTTCTCTTGGCAGCTGCCTGAGCCCTAGGTTGTGGAAAGGCACTGTTGGTTGGCAGGAGGAGGGTGGACCCTCAAACACATTAGTTTTAATCATTCTCTATGTAGAAAGCTCCAGAAACTTGTACAAAGTAAATAAGCTAATTTAGAATCCGACTTGTTGATTTGGACAGTATGCTTGAACACAGATATGCTTCTCAGGAAAAGAGGTGACAGGCTTGAAGAGGAATGCCCGAGCTATCAGCGTGTCTTAGGTAATGAAATAACTTCTGCTTCCTTGTCTCTTAATGAGAGTACTGTATTAAAAGAACTTAGGCCTCCTCCTCTTCCAAAGCTCCACGATTTCATGTGACCTGGAGAATCTTAAAAATGAAATCGTATTTGTTCCTCATGCTTTACTATTTCTTAAAAATCTCATCATCGAACATAGGCATGCCCATAAAAACGTTTGAGGCAACTTCCAATAAAAACGTAGTACAACGAAAGTAAAGACAAGGAAGACAGATAAGTACTGAAAAAGAAACGGAGAGAGAACCATGTATTTACCAGTTCTGAAGCAAGCTATAGGAAAGTATAGACCGGACTCCTCTGAGTTCCCCAATAGCCAAGGCAAAACCAAAAGCAAAACCAGAAACAAACTGCACCATCATAGGAAATAGAATATAGTAAATAACGTTTTCCCACACTGCATGTTAAGTTAAAATTTTCCCTGGTATATTAGTTGCTTTTGTTTCACTGTGACCACAATAACTGACAGGATCCACATAAAAGAAGAAACATATATGTGGGGATCCCATTTTCAGAAGGATTCAGACTGCCATGGTGGGGGAGGCACCAAAGGCCAGCTCACATGGGGATGATAGAAATACAGCAAAGACCCTTTAACTCGTGGTTGACTAGGAAACAGAGGGAGTGAGGTGGAGACAGGACCCAGGGCTTGGCTACAGTCCTTAGAGGCCCATCCCTGGAGGCCTACTTCTGCTAGCTAGTGTCTACCTTCTAAAGAGGCTTTTAGTCTCCCAACACAGCATCTCTATCTAGGGAACAAGCTTTCAAAATAAGAGCCTGGTGGGCATTTCTGATCTAAACTGTAACAGCCAGGATCATGGAAGCTAGGTGTAAATGTATATTTAGATGTTAGTATTTAATTCTTGTGCTGCATCTTAAATCTAGAGAATCTATATTTACGCCTGCCCTGTGTAAAAATGTCACAACAACAATCCTGTCTCAGTCCAGTGAAGAATTTTGTCAGCTCAACATTTACTCTCACTCTTGAGCTGGGGAATAACTTTTCTTCTCAGACAGAATGGAAATAATTGTCATTTGTTACCTTTATCCTGATAAAATGTAAAAGTTTCAATATTGAAGGGAAATAAAGCTAGCCGGGCCTACAAAGGGACATCCTTAAGGCTTAGGATGTATTTTCTTCACATTTGTTTCCAATTCATTCATGCCGAAACAAGGGAAACACTGCTGTATAAGCGACATGCCCGTGTTTACAGTTCATATAAATGGTCTTTATTACTATTTGATAATCTAATTTGATAATTCTATCCACAGAACAGGGATGCAGCTTAGTGGTAATCTGACTGATTAACATATACAAGGCCTGATTTGATTTCCAGTCCCCTTAAGTATTTTTAACTAGAAAATTGCTAGCATTCACTAGTCCATATTTTAAGACTGGAAACTCAGAATTCTACTTGATTCTTATTCATGAATTTAGTTGGTATCTCCAAGTTAACATTTCTCTCATTCTTTCAAAATTATGTTTATAAGTAGAATAATATAAAATTGTGTGTGTGTGTGTGTGTGTGTGTGCACATGCAAGTTCCCCCAGGCATTTCGACACATGTGCCTGCACATGCACTCTGCTCTGTATATATGCTCTAAAGAAGAGATTTACATTCCGGCTTGTGTTTCGCTAGTAACATAGGACCTGAGTACCTTTCATGTTGGGAAACAGGAATGAGGATCGTAGGCTCAAGGTGGTTCCCAAGTTTTTTTTTTCTTGGAATCAATGACATGCAGGAGGAAGAACCAGTGAGCAGAACAGATGGGCTGGGACTTGGGAATGGTTGCTCCTCAGTCTGTCCCCAGGGCCAAGTGTAGGCAAAGGTGGCCAACATCCTTGTAGGTCTCTAACATAACCTCAAACAATAAACCTCATGGTGTAACAGCATTTATGTCTTACTCAGTATGTGGTGCTGGTCAGAGAGCATGAGGATGGGCAGTTACTGTTACCCCCAGATTTCTAAGTTTATCCTGGCAGAGTGGGGGTAGCAGAGAATCAGGTCTCACCCTATAGATTTATTTGCCTTATCACTTCTGCTGGCTAGTCCTCATCACCTAAAGGGTCCTTCCCTCCGAAATAGTGCCATCATCTGCGTTTGACCACCCTTCTTGCTTTCTCCTTTCTTACACTGAACCCACATGCCCATGACTAAGGTCAACCGATCTGGAAAAACCGGAGAAACTTGGGATCTGGGAAGCATCTTGTGTAATAGGAAACCAATTTCACGAGTCAAGAGTCATCTGCAGGAAGCATATTAGCTGAACTTTCATACACGTTTGACCAGCAAGGACATTTTAACACAAAGATCTATTCTCTTGCAGTGATAATCAAGAACCCAAAAGGAAAGTTCCTGTATGCTATGAAATAAGAAATACCATTTGTCTTAGTTACTTTTGTATTGCTAAGATAAGACATCGTGGCCAAGGCAACTGATAGAAGAAAGATTATTGGACGCTTACTGTGTCATAGGGTTAGATCCATGATCATCTTGGTGAGGAGCATGGCAGTAGGCAGACATGGCACTGGAGCAGTAGCTGAGAGCTCATATCTTGACCCACAAGCATGAGGCAGAGAGAGCTGAGAATGGCACCAGGCTTTTGAAACCTCAAAGCTCTCCCCAGTGACACACCTCCTCCAGCAAGGTCACACCTCTGAACCCTTCCTAAATAACTCCACCAGTTGTGGACCAACTTTTGGGAGCTGTTGTCAATCAAACCAACAC
The DNA here is from genome assembly GCA_001685095.1 of Ellobius talpinus. Lineage (NCBI taxonomy): Eukaryota > Metazoa > Chordata > Mammalia > Rodentia > Cricetidae > Ellobius > Ellobius talpinus. The sequence continues at coordinate 17,891 of LOJH01001546.1, forward strand.
AGTTTCTGGAAAAAGGTCCCTGGTCAGCACCAAGGTTGCATTATGTTTAAAACTTGAGGTACTTTTGTCAGAAGACTATAACCCTCCACAGCTGCATCTTTCCTCAGTGCTCCCCATGGACTTGTTCTCGTTCCCAGATCAGGGAGAGGCATGTGGTATACATAAATAAGTATCTGATGACCAAAAGAGCCAACTGTAAGAAAGTCAGGCTAGTATATCCATTTTTTTCTTGAAAAGACTAGGGTCAATCAATATATTCAAATGGTTTCCTCGGGGCTTGTGACAGTAGAGGTGGACTCTCTGTTTAGAGAATGATTGTGCTTTTCCATGTGGATTTCTCTGTGGGTAAAGTCACAGAAGGAAGCAGGGCCCAACAAGTAGTTAGAACTATGAACTCTCTACCCCTTTTCTGTTGCTTTTTCTTCTTTCCTTTTCATTTATTGAACATAGATTCTCTTCTACAATATATCTTAATTATATTTTTCTCAGTCCCCCCACCTCCTCCCTCTTTCCCCTCCTCCCATCCATATCCACTCTTTTTCTATCTCTCATTAGAAGAGAACAGGCTTCTAAGAGATCATAACCAAACATGACAAAATAAAATATAAGGTAAAACCAAAACTATCACATCGAGTCTGGACAAGGTAACCCAACAGAAAGAAAAGAGCTCCAAGAGCAGGTGCAAGAATCAGAGACCCACTCATTCACACACTTGAGAGTCCCATAAAAATATGAATCTGAAAGACATAATATATGCATAGAGGACCTGGTTCAGACCCATGTAGGCCCTGTACTTGCTGCTTCAGTCTCTGTGAGTTCACATAGAGCCTTGCTCAGTTGATTCAGAGGGTCTTGTTCTCCTGGTGTCCCCCCATCTTTCTCTTCACTTTTATAATCTGCATCATGCAGTTAAGAAAAAGCTAGTGATAGAGAGATGGCTGAGTTTAAGTGCTTATATTGCTCTTGAAGAAGGCGTGAATTCAGTTTATAGATATCACATTGGGTGACTTAAAACCACCTGGAACTCCAGTTCTGATCTGATGCCACAGCTTCTGAGGACTCCTATACTCATCTGAAGAAACACAAAACACACACAAACACATAGCCCCCCACACATACAAACACATAGCCCATACACACACACACACACACACACACAAACACATACATAAAAACAAATTATGAAAGAAGAAAGTTGGCTTTGGCCATTCTATAGAGAACTTTGAATATCTACTATGAATAATTTGATATTGTAGACAGTTCATATACATAGTTGCCCATGTATAAATTTGTTATTGAATAAGAACCAGAAACAATGAATTGGATCTACTAAGAAAAATTTAAAAGACATATTTTTTTCTTCTTCTAGAAGATCTCTGTCTCTTATCACAACACAAAAATGTGATTATTTTGCTCTTAGGAAATAACATTTCAGACAGAGGTTGTTAAAGAACACATTGAAATGCACATTTATTATGTAACTAGGAAGAATAAACAGCCCAGAGTAAAAAGGCCCCAGGACCAAGGAGATAAAGGAGTGTGTTCCCCTTTGCTTGTCATTTCTGTGTAATGATCAGGTTAAAGCTTCAACCAGGACACTGAATTCTGACACCTAGTAAGTGCCATCTTTTTATCAGTGACTACTCATATAACTGCCCTCTGACTAATTCTCAAATGTTCATTGACACATGACAGCTACCTGAGCTCTCTCTCCTCTGTATTGAAATTTGGAATGATGATCCTCTTATCAGATCTCAGATAAATTACTAAAATTGGATAAAAAATGGAAGCAAGAACAACAAAAGACTTTGTTCCAATCAACAATATCACCCCTCAAAAGTATGGAGATGAAAAGGGATACAATAGATATCTGCATGTAGCCATTTAGAAGACTGTGGCCATTCAGGAATCTAGGCAGAAGTGGAAACTGATCAACCCGTGCCGTTATTTGCCATGAAGACTACTTTAGCGTGAAGCCAAAGAAAGGGACGAAGATAGGCTTTATTTTTCACAGTTTTAACCAAGAACAATGACACCATTTGCAACCACAGTAGAGAGCCAAGAAAGAAGTAAAAAAAAAAAAGACAGACAGACAGACAGGCAGACAGAAAGAAAGAAAGAAAAGGAAAAGGGAAAAAAGAAAAAGAAAGTCGTTGCTTGCATGGCAGTGTAGGCTCCCTGGAGAACAGCTGGAAAAGCTTACCATCTGCCAGCGTTAAATTTTATTTCTAAGGCAAGCATACAGAGCCCCACATGTTTTTAAACAAACTGAATATATCTCTGTAAATGAGTCATCTTTATTACTTTTCTCCTGAGTCTTTAGATTCAGTGAATGAGTATAAAATATTAAGAGAATTTTAGAACAAGATGGAGTAAGTTGAGGCAATTTTGCCATGGCCGTGGTGTGATAATGGCAGTTATCAAGTTGATGTTTCATCATTTTTTCAGGTAAATAAAAATATATGTGAATTATGTTTGTTTGTGAGTGGGTCTTACTGGTGTGGCCTAGGCTAGCCTCCAACTCATGATTCTCCTGACTCAGCCTCACAACTGTTAGGATTATAAATGTGAACTGCCATGCTTGTTTTGACTGAGCCAAATTCTCAACCAACATGACTAAATATTTTGATGGAATAAATTTCTATAATCCAATGTAATTTAAAATCAAAGACACATAAAGTTATTAATGCATCTAAATACACTAAAATTAGAAACTAGTATTTTCCCTATTTCATTGCCGATTTCTGATCTAACAGATAATACTTAGTAGTTGCTTTTATGTCAGTTCTTATGCTAAGCATTTTCTATTCTTGGCCTCACTAATTTCCCATGAGAATGCATTTTCCATTGGGAAATTGGGATGGAAAGACAATAGATAACTTGACCAAGGTCGTAGTGTGAGCCGTGGAGACTGGATTCTGCCCACACTTACTCTGTAGTATAGATCCCTGTTGTCGTCAGCACACTCCACATTGAGTGCATTCAATCATTGTCTCCTGAGCTAACTTTGACCTTCACTGATAAGTGCAGAAAATCTAGAGGCAAGAAAACAAGTAGAGGCATAGAACCATAAAACTCTAAGGATAGCATGAAAGCCTCTTAGGGCTTGACTTCAAGTCAACATGTTGAGTAATGGAAGATTGAGTCAGTGTCACTGTCCCAAGTCATGTAGGAAGAGATTGAACCACAGAAGTTGCATTGCAACCAAGACTGCCCATGTTGTCACTGTACAAGAAGATAATCAGCAGTTAAGACAAAAGACAGAAAAGCATGCAAACCAAAAATGATAGGCTGATTTCCTCTTGATCTTGGCTTTTGTCTTGGCTCTCTTCGCTCACAGCACTCTTTGTTAAATATGACACAACTCATCAGGGAAGTGGCTGATAGAAGACAATGTCAGCTTCAGTCACTCAGCACTAAGCTTGGAGTGTTTTCTAAACTGAAGGTCAAGAGAGCCTGAGATTGAGATGCAAACCCTTACATAACACATTTCTGTGTTCAATGTGTGACCCCAGTCTCAGCTGTGACAGAGGAATACTAGAGACGACTATTGCAGTCAGTGTTTTAACAGTTAAACGAGATAAAAACACATAATACACGTGGGAGGCTCTTTCAGCAGAATACAGATAGCAATTGAGATTCTTAATCTTAAATGCGCCCATAGGATTTGGCTGGTATCAAAGGTCTTTGGGGCTGTGGAGGTACTAAAGCTCTTGGTGACAGGATCTTGATGTAGAGTGGCTCTGATTAGCACCCTCTACTTATGGAACTGGACATGGGTGTGTGCTTAGCTGCGAGGAAGTGAGCCACAATGCCAGAAATGTTAACTGGAAAGTGAGCTGCTCACTTTCCGGAGCAATGGGAGCAGAACAAAGAAAGCTCTCCCAAGCAGAGACCTTGGAGAAGAGCCCAGGAAGACTTCACCACAGGGGTTAGAGAAAGGGTGGCTAAGCCACCTTAATAAGAGTTAGCTCAGAAGTTAGGATAGCAGCACCAGAGGTGTGGTTGCATGTATCTCCTATTAAATAATATTTTTAAAAATTATAACATAAGTACATTATTTCCCCTTTTCCATTTTTTCCATCTAATTCCTCCCATGCCTCTCCCTTGTTTTCTCTCAAATTAATGAAATTAAAAAAATATTCTTCTTCTCTCTCTCTCTCTCTCCTAAATATATAAATATGACCTGCTTAGTTCATATAATGTTATGTATATACCTGTATGTACAAGGGCCAGGCTCTTGGTACTGATAACCAACTGAAGGATTCTGGGAAGATTGTATCTCCCACTCTCAGAATTTCCCATTTGACCAAACATATCCATTGGTGTCATGTTAGGCTATCCTGTCTTTAGGTCTTGTCTAGGCAGCCATGCTGATGAGACTTCATGGGTAGATTAACCATCTACATGAGTTGATTAACTGGTCTCACATCCTTTACTTTTCTACTGTAAAATAAGTAAACTCTGAGACCTTTGATTATAAATTTTGCATTTCAAAATCACTGTCCATCTATGTTTCAATATATTTGTCACTCATTTCCTGAAATCTATCCATTCACAAGTCAGTACTTCTTCAGTTTGCCTCTGGTGGTTGGGATGTAGGATGGTTACCTTCTTGTAGAAAAATATTTCACGCTAGGCTCAGACTTGTGCACACTCTACTGGTTACATCTGATGGAAGCAGAATCATTTGTCCACAAAATTTACTTGGTGGTTGAGAAAAGCCCAAATATTATGTGACAGAAGGGGCAGAGGGAATAAATATAGTCATTTAGGATTTCTCCAGAGAGTGACTGTTTGAGTCCTCCTTGGTTGAGTTGCTATGGCTGTAACTTTGGAAGAATTACAATCTAAAAGTATAAAACAGTGATCTACCCAGAACTATGGGATTTTCTTCAATGAGGCCTTGGATAAAAACATGAAGACTGAATAGTTGACTAGTTTCATTGTACAGAGTGAACTGTCACACTGACATAAATGTACAGCAGTACCAAGAGACTGACCAACCTTTTCCGAGATTTTCAGTTTTGGTGCCAACAATTTAAAATTATCCTGGCAGAGGAGAAGGATACACTCAATGTTTTCTGGAAGAAACATGCAAATTACCTCATTCTTAAACATTCCCTAGAGGCCATTATTATTTTTCATCCCATTCCCAAATGTTACTCACAAAGTGAAAAGGGATGACCAATCTCTTAAAATGTTTTTGACAGTCATTGGTGTTTATAATATATGTAACATTAACAAAAGACAGGTACATTGCCTGGACTATTTCTATTTCTCTGTCATTGCTTTTCCTCCATCTTTATTGGTATCCTATTCATTCATTATATTTTAAAAACTAACTGTAATTTTTTTAAAAAAAATTGAATTCCCAGTTTGGGCCCACATGTGAGTCATTTTCTTTGGTTCATGATCTTTGTGCTGGCTGTGCCCCGGCAGTGGGTCCTAAGGCTGCTCGTGTTTTCTCAGCTTCAGCTTTGCTGCACAAGGATTTTCTTTTCCAGAGAATCTGCACCCCTGCCTCTTGAAAATCGGCAGACGGTTCTAGGTCTGCTCCACCAGGGCTAGGATGCTGGGAAGTCACAGATCTTGGCCTCAGTTTCAGGATCAGCAAACCCACGGGAAGAGGGTTTCAGAAGGTGGGAGCAGCAATCCTGAGTACACCCTCTCATCTTTCTTGCCTGAGTGCTCATTCCTTCCATGTATTGAATTTCTGAGATAGATAGACAGAGACAGAGAGAGAGAGAGAGAGAGAGAGAGAGAGAGAGCTCTGTTCCTTGTCACAGTGCACTTGTGAAGGCATGAGGATAGTTTTTAAAAATTGCTTTTCTCCTTCTACCTGCTTTTTGAGGCAGGATTTCTCTCCTCTCTCCTTCTCTTCCTTCCCCCTCCCCCTTCGCTCTCATACACACACACACACACACACACTATATCTCTCTGTCTCTCTGTCTCTCTCTCCTCCCCCCACCCCATGCTGTGTAGTCCAGGATATCTGAAAATGTCCAGTCTGTTCTTCTGTGAACACTTACCTTCTTGCACAGGCGTGCCGAACTGCAAGTGTGCATGGCCTCTGCTACATCTGACTTTTGAAAAGTGGGTCTGGGGTCAGGCTGAGGTCGTCAGGCTTGCACAACATGCACCTTTGCCTGCTGAGCCTTCTCACTGGCCCTGTGCATGGAATCTTTTTCTGCTGATAGCTAAACCTATCTGCTAGATTCAGTCAAAACACTTTGATACCAAGCCCCGGCACCTCCCAGGGAGAAGTCCGTCCTCTCTGGGGCTTGTTCCATCTTTGTCCAGGTGAAAATCCACATTGCTGGATTTGCTTATTTTTTCCTTATATTCCTGTGTGACAGGCATGGTTTCCATGGCAGTGAGATCCATGGAACGACTATTAGAAGAAACTGGTAAAAGAAAAAAAATCATGTCATGATTCTGGAAGGATATGTACACCTCAGAACCATTCTCATTTTGGGATAACTTACACATAGCCTCAGGAGAACAGGCAATGTATTTGTTTAGAGCGCAAGGCCATTAAGCTCTACTGCTTTTTAGAATTTTTCTCTTGTTTGAATTGGGCAAAATTGTAATATATCCTTTACGTCACAGTAGCCACCCGAGTGGTTATCGTATTGCATTAGTTACATGAGGTTTTGAGGAACATTATACAGTATATACTGCCTCCAGTAAATACACCAGGCATGCTTATGGTTACACAGCCAGTGGCAGGAAATTTAGGATGACATTCCCTGCAGGTTGGTAATTCTAGCCATTATTTATATTGGTTTGATTTGAAACTAGTTGAAGCTAAGTATTTTTTGAAGACTTTTCTGACAGAGCTCAAAAAAAAATCAGAGAATGGATATTTAAAATAAGTCAAATATCTTTGGATTAATTTAAAAATCTACATTTTTTTCATATGTCAACTCATTGAGAAAGCAAAGACTTGTTATGAGCACAAGGCATTTCCCCATCCAGTGAGACCACTTACAGATTCCTTCGGGGTAAAAACTTTAGTCTCACTTCAGGAAAAAAATATCAATTCTTTTAAAAGTAGGATAAAATTTTAGTGATGAGGCTGTGGCTGCGGTGCTCGGCCCTATGTGGGAATGATGAAGCATTCTTTTGGCAGCTGAAGTGGTCTTCCCAGCTGGATGTCTTCTGGAACTGGAGATTTGTCACGTCTGTGCCACAATACAGGAGTCAGTACTCTCAAATGGTTGTCATAACAGTGCATCATTTTGATGCAAACATTGGATGATTAGAATGAGCTTGACTAGTAAAATCTGGGCTGTCATAATGAATTAAGAGCAGATTATGTGAGCTTCTCCTGTCGTTTCGTAATTCCATCAAAGTATCCCGTGCTTCCTAGCCTGGTTTCCTTGGGAGGAGACAGAAACAAAAGAGGATGGTCAGCGAGACTAATCTTGCCCCCCCATTTTTGTTCTGCCCAAGAATCTTCTTTCCCTATTTGCCAGTGTGCAAAGGTCTCTCTGTAAGTGTTCAGAAATGGCAGTATGGTGCACAGAGGACACCAAGTGTCTACTTCCTTTGTTTTCTGATTGGTTAATGGAGGTTATGAGTCTTGGAACAGTGGTGCAGGCCTCTAATGTAGAGTAATACTTACTTCACCAGACTGTGATGTCAGTGAGATGAGAGGCTTCCCTGCTGGGTGTCGTGCATACTGAGAGTGTCAGCCTTCTTTCCTCGTCCCACCTAAGACTTCGGCTTCTCTCTTGACTGCAAAGGCTATTGCAGGCGAGTTGAAGGGAAGCTGTGCCACTCTGAATGAATTATCTAAGTATGAAAGAGTTAGACACATCTTTTCCTTGAGTCAACTTCTGGGCATTGAAATAGTCTGGAAACCGTGGCCTGGCTCCATGGCCTGCTTAGCGCTGCAAGTGTCTGTGAGAGGAGATCATTCTGGCCTTGCCTCTACTCTTGAGTGGACAGGTGTACTCCAAGGTCACTTCCAGATCTTTCTCTGGCCTCATGCCTGTGCCATTTATTCACTAGTTCTTTCCTGACCACTTCTGGCATTTTTATTGTCCGAAAGCAGAGCAGTTCGGGTTTTCTGGAATCTTTCCCATTTTCCCTTGTTTTCTTTTTTGACAATTGTTAAAGAAAAAAAACCCTCTCTATTTTCTAATATGGTAGGTGTTATTGGAGGACAGTAGTATAATTTTATTAAGAACAAAATTTGTTGTGAACAATGTCGATTGTCTGACATGAAAACTTTGGACTATGGAGGTGCTGAGCAAATAAAGTGCTGGCTTTACAAACATGAGGACCTGCATTTGAGCCTCCAGACCACATGTACAAACAAAATAGCAACGATGACAAAAAGCAACAAAACAAACAAACAAACAAACAAAACCCTGAAGCGCAGGAACAGGGGTTGTGCTTCCAATGCCGGTCCTGGGGGGATGGATACAGGTTGATCTCTGGGCTCCCTGGATGCCCAGCTTAGAACACTTGGGAAGTTTCTGGCCAGTCAGAGATCTTGTCTCAAAAATCAAGATGGACAGTTCTTAAGGGACAATATCAGGAGTTATCGTGTGCCATACACACGGGTGGGGACACAAATGAACACAGTAACAACCATTGGGGAAATTATTGTCTGATGTATTTTCTTAATATAAAAATTATACAAAAACAAGTGAGTCTTCTACTGTGAGTTAATGAGTTGTTGAGGTTGCAGAACCACCAGAAGGAAAAATTCCAGATGGCAGTAACTCTCCCTGGGAGGATACCATCATCTCTTTGTTCAATGAATAAGTTAGTGTTGGCTACTTAAAGTAGAAAAGACTATTGGGATATCTTTTGGCTTGGGATTCTCAGACAATGAAGCGGAACAAAACCAAACTCAGTTCCCTGATTGGGGGTCAAATCTGTAATATTTGCTCCTGTGCTACTGTCTGGAAAGGAGCTTATATAGGATTGTAGGGCCTCACACCTCGGCTTTCCACTTACTTCTCCACAACATCGCGGTTGACTACAGGCTTAACTATAACTTTTTCTTTCCTGCTCTGAAACCCTATGCTATAAGTTGTACGTCATAGGCATGATAAGACAGAGACCCTAAGCTGACTGAAAGATAAATGGTTTTATGAGGAAAAAAACTAATGAAAATGAACTGACAAGAAAGCCTTATTTTATAAGAATTGCTATGTTGTTTTTTTTAGATAATCACAATATGATGCATAATTTATACTACTGACCCCAGTATAATCAAATAAGAACAGGCTGAGTACCTACCTCAAGCCAAAATGTGTTAAATATCATTTGTGTACAAAGAACTACAAAATGTGAGTAGACTGGATTATTTACTTGCTCTAAGGGTTCATTCTGTATTTATGCTGACTATATATGTTGACATTCAGTTGGTTAATTCATGTCAAGAACTGTCATTGTTTTTATTTTCCTCCCAGAATTATTATTCTAAAATACACAAAATCAGAAAACACTAGGAAGTGTGTATTAATATATCTCATAACAAATGTAAAAGTATGAATAAATGTATATTGTGTAAATTCTTACAAGTTTTCCATAAAGCTTGGAACTCTAAGCTCCTGATAATATATTTTTATTGGTATACATCCCAAATGATGTTTATAAATGAAGTCTAATAACTTAGGGGGGAAATAAGCAAAAGTGGATCTGCTGAGAATCACGTGTGTTAAATGCTGAAGAAAATTGCCTTGTTCCTCTTACTGGTAGCTTTAGCTAGACTCATGGTATTCAATTTAAAACAATCCATCATTTTCTAGGTACAGACACATTCAGAAAACCACTTTAAGAGTGGGCACTTTTGTGTAGTTATAATTTCCGATCAAATTCAGTTCCTTTGGCATGGGATTAACACGCAGTGTTCATATTCCCATTCCGAGGTACTTGGCATAAAACAGTTTCCTATCTGAAGGAGAAGCTAAGAAACTCTAGTTATTTTCTTAAGAGCTAAATGTCTCCGAGAGAGAGAGAGAGAGAGAGAGAGAGAGAGAGATCAAGCTTTTGAATGTCAAATGGCTCTTACAGAAAAATATTTGATGAGTTAAGTATAAAAGAATAAGAAACATATGGATTAAATTTCACTGAAAATACACATGGGCTTAGAAATTAAGAGGAAAGTATTTGGCAAAATGTGGTTTTAGTTTTGCCAAATCCAAAATTTGAGACTAGATTAAGACACTGAACAAATGCAAACCATACCTGGCATCAGCCATCCGCCAGCCTGACAACTATAGAAGCCTTTGATGGGCTTATCTAGGACCACGGATGGCACCTGAATTTGCTGTGTATCATCTTCGAGGGGTGCTGAGAGCCAGCAAGCTCACTGAATAAGTTTAGAGCTCCACACTTTGTCAGCAGCTGTGCTGAGATAAAATTTCCAAGTGGGTATTTTGCTAATGAAGAAATCCAGTGGGTATTATGTTAATATAAGTGTTTATAATATTATAAATATTTAAGCAAATATATTTTACTAAAAAGTTTGACTATTTAAATGATACTTTTATTTTTATATGTTGCTATATGACAGTATACCATTTTGTTTGTGCTTGGGCATATTTTATAACTCTCTTCTCCTTTTTTAAAAGAATGACTTTGATCATTATTATCTGTGTGTCTGTGTGTGTGAGAGAGAGGGGGGAGAGAGAGAGAGAGAGAGAGAGAGCACATGCAAGCACACACAGGCCCTGGTTTAGGTGTGGAAGTTAGAGAACAACTTTCCACAGTTAATTTTCTTCTGCCATGAATTCTGGGGATCAAGCTAAGGTCATCAAGCTTGAGTGTCTAGCATTTTACCCCTTGAGCGGCTTTGCTGGCTCCCAACTGCCTGTTTTCCCCTCTCAGAAGCCTTGTCTCTGCTGCCTTCCGATACCTAGCACGTGTACTCTTATTATGACCCTCCTTTGATCTTGCACTTCTTCCTTTTCTCAAAACTTAAGACTCATTTTGTAAAATTTTTCCATCCAATTGATTTATAGTTTTCAAAGATAATAAATCAAAGTTCTTGTGGGTATGGATGGAGGTTTGATGGAAGTATATTAACAGGCTGGTTTTAAAAGTAAATTGCTATGCCCATCTTGCCCAAAGCTAGTGCTTTTAAATTAATTGTATTTTATACATGGATAATTTTATATTTGGTTAGAGTTATTGTATGTCTAGTTCTGATCAAGAACAACTTCATGTGCATCTCTTATATCACAATCTATAAGTAAATGTGTGTCTTCAAGCTATGGGACAGCTATGAAATAAGCAGTAGATATGAGTTGAAGTTGTGTTTCATTCCATCTATTTCACCGAAGACAAAGAAGCAGCAAGTTCCTGTTCCGAGTAATGAGAACTTCCCTGAAGCATGTACGTGTTCCATATGTGAAAAGCTTTGGTGAACGAGTCCCACTTGATTTTTCTAGGCAGTCGGAAGATGTGTCTCACTTTGGTTATGTATGTACTCAAGCGTTTCAAGGCCTTCTGTGGTGCTGTCTACACTCCATGCCGGAGACACTTGGCTAGGACTCCATTTGTGTGTCCAACAGGGTCCCATATGATGTGGCTTCTCTCCCGCTGAGCAGCTCAGGATATGAGCAGGGCTCTGGCAACTTCTGAAACAGGAATGAGTGAGACTCTTGTGGAGCGTACTTAAGAAGAGAGAGAAAAAAAGAGCTCTTTGGAGCCGAAGTCGTTTTAGCTTGGCATGCCTATCTGGGAGCAGACTTTGGCACACAGAACGGAGCGATACCTAAACAAAGATTTGTTCAATTTGATAAACTCCCTGGCTAAGACTACCTTGTCAACCTTTTCTAAAGTAAAGTTTTATAGCTGAATTATAAAACCTTGAAAATCAGGGGTCTGTAGTGGAAGTCCTGAGAGATCTGACTGATACGTAGTCATGGCATCCCAACATTGCCATCCTATTGATAAAGGGGAGTTGGTAACCATAAGCAATGGCACCATCTCCCACCTGTTGAACGGCCTCATGACAAGCTGCTTCCCACGTGAGACCTCATGCGCTTGCTTTCGATGGGCAGAAGTGTTCAGATGACTAGCTTCCTTTCAGGCTTGGAAGCACTGTTACTTCAGCATCATATTCTTGCTCTGGATTGGATACAGAGGATTCAGACCCCACCACTGGAGGCTTTGCATTCACTGGTTAAGTGTTTTCTGACCCTTCCAGGTTTCAGCTAATTTCCCCCAAAGAGGTATTTATGAAGACAAACTTTCTTTGTGGCCATTGGGTGACAGAACAAAATTACTCTGTGTCCCATTATGGACTAGAAAGTACAATTTCATTACAAAAGTTAATATCTTAAATGTGGTATACTCTTTGAATAGATACACAATACAAAGTTAGTTGTATACCTTTGAAGAAATTCATATTGCTTGTCAAACCTTCAATTTTAGTCATTAGCCACATTTCATACTTACTCAGACTGCTTGTCATCAGAAAGCTTCTTCAAAAACCAAAGGAGTAAATAGGAAGTGATTATTCACTAAAGTAATTAGCTGAGAATTTACACTTGAGTTTCTGAGAAATCCACATCTAAGTATATTTTCAATGCTAGTAAAATATGTTGTTCATATTGCATACCTTAATATTTGAGATTAGGAGATAATGACTCAAGAGGCAAAAAAGAAAAAAAAAAGGAAGTCGAAGAAAAAGAAGAAGGCCTGTTAGTCACATCCATGCTTTTTGTTTTGTAAAATTTTGGTATACGGGCTCCTTAGCAGACAGGAGAAGGTACAGTTAACAAATTAATGAAAACCAAGTGAAGCCTTTGAAGAATTCTTAAGTGAACCTTAACCAATGCCTTGGGCTACATGTTCAATGCGAGCAGGAAAACGAAGGTGAACTGGCCACTGCTACTAAGAGTCAATTGACAAAATGCATGGGTCATTAATTTTGTGTCCTTTGTTTTGTCAGTGTGTTTTCATGAGGCCTGGTAAAGAAAGTAAAACCAGTGATGCTGAAAATTGTCTGCTCGGTAGCTCATTTCCCCTCCCAGCATGCACTGACCCAGGGGAGTGGGCTTCAGGTCGCCAGCCCCGACTGACTTCCCTTCCAAATAGTCCCCCCTCCTGCAAGTTTAAGAAGGGCTCCACTAGGTTGGTACTGTGGGTAATTCTTTGCAAGTTTGTGCTTAATCATATGCAGAGCCTAAGTCAATAAAAAGTGAGACGTCGGCTCATGATGCTTTCTTGGATTTTAAAAATAATTCTTGAACCAGGCTTTGCAAATTCAGCTCTATAGGTTATGGGAAGCAAATGCGTGAGATTTAAATTGGTCAGCTTATCCTAATTCATGATTCTTTCATTAGCAGGAACCCCTGAGAACCACCTCCTAACTCTTGGTGCCTTACATGAGTGATAGGACTCCAATTGCCCACAGTGCTGGTGTGGCATGCTGGGGTTCACATTTGACCTTCAAACTACTTACTAAGCCATTATGCCTAGACACTCAGGCATATCAACAGATCCATAATCCAGTATCATCAGAGCCTAGATTTTATTGCGTTTTATGACCACATGACTCCATTTAACAAAGGTTATTTAGGGATTGCAGTTTTTAAAAGTTCTTTGTTATATTAGAATAGGTATGCAAATCTCAGTAACACCTTTTTAAGTCCCCAAAGTAGGAAAGATGCGACTGGTCTGAATGAGAGTAGCCATGCCTCTGTACAGGGCAGGGGGGGCAAGGTAGATTGACAGATCTTAGACAAACAATATTTTCTTGTTTTGTTGATAGAATTGTTCATGATAGTGCAGAAATCATGGAGTTGCATATTAATCTGGTTTTGCTACAGAGATTTCTGTAGGCACACTTGTCTATCAATGACACTAGATAGTGGTATTGGATTCCCAGGACCAGAATATAGGAGGCGAGAGTGGTTCTGTGTAGGGGTAATTTCTCCCTCCACTTTAAAAAATCGATTTTTATTTTATTCATTATTATTTGTGTGTGTGTGTGTGTGTGTGTGTGTGTGTGTGTGTGTGTGTGCGTGTACCATGGCATTCATGCAGAGGTCAGAGTTAAACTTTTGGGAGTGGGTTCTCCTCTGCTGGCTTCTGGGTATGAGATTCAGGTCCTCAACCTTACATAGAAAGTACTTTTTCCTGCTGGGTCACCTTGTTGTATTTCTCTCCCATTTTCTGTACGTCGTTATTATTCATTGACTTGGTAGTCAGGTTTTTTCCCTCCCATTCATTTATTCAATCATTAATTCAAGAATTATGCCAATTACATGATAAGTGTTGGGTAAACAGAAGGACTTTGGTTAATTCTTAGCCTAAGGAATCTCTGTTTTGTTGGCTTTGAGACATGGAAAAAAAAGGAAAGAAGGCATTTAGGAGAGAGAGAAGAGAGAGAGAGAGAAAGAGAGAGAGAGA